>JAAEAF010006196.1:0-74609 GCA_011037195.1 Triatoma infestans | reverse complement strand
TAATGAAAATTAAATGCAGGTAAACATACAAGTCTAAATGAAAATCTGTAATGCACATATCAATCACAGACCGTAGTTGTGGTGATTGGTTCCGCAGAGTTGGAAAGCATCAGAGACATTTACCGTGGTACTACTTTACAGAAAATACTATTCTCAAAAACTAGTTACGAGACTGACTATTTAAAATTTAGCTCTATTCCCAGACTAATTGCATCAGCAAACGGACTGCATGTGATATCCTCCCCACATTTCACCTAGAGAATTTATAAATTACTTATTAAATTTTCACTAGGAAAGGATCTGTGATTGTATCTGAGACATTTTCCGTGGTAACCTGCTTCTTTTTGTGGTCATCGACCGGTTTCGGGCGTTCGCCCATCTTCAAGATGCGTTTTTCAGACAGTGTGGCAACATAGACTTGCACAGAGCAAATTCAGTTTGCACTCAAGTGTGTAACAAAGTGTACGTACTCAATGTGTGAGTGTATGAACTGATTTTCTTTGTGCAAGTCTGTGTTGGCACACTGTAAACGCATCCTGAAGATTGGCGAACGCCTGAAACCGGTCGATGACCAAAAAATGAAGCAGGCTACCAAGGAAAATGTTTCTGATACAATCGCAGATCCTTTCCTAGTGAAAATTTAATAAGTAATTTATAAATTCTCTATGTGCAATGTGGGGAGAATATCACATTGCAGTTCGTTCGTTGATTCCATTATTCTGGAAATAGGGCTAAATTTTAAATAGTCAGTCTCGTAACTAGTTTTTGAGAATAGTATTTTCTGTCTAATAGTAAACTTTGGCACGTAAAAATCAGTAAGTTAAGAATTCAGTAAGATTAAAGTACACATACAGAGCTATCATTTTTGTTTGACCTGTTTTCCGAGAAAATTCATTTAAGGGAGTTTAAGACCCGCAAGGGGGTATCTGTTGTATGCAGTTATTTGGGGAGTAGCGATCACACAGGGTACTACAGCTCAGTACTCCATGCACTTCGTCAGAACAGTACACAATACATTTAAACTTACACTCTACCCTTTACAGTCAAGGACATACACAGTACACAAACTAGGATCTCCGTCCCTAGTTAATTGGCATAAGTCAAGGAAGAAGGAAGGGATTAGATCAGTGGTAGTGCCCAGGACTAGTAACGTGGAGGTCCCGCGTTAATCCAACGTGCTAGCCTTAGGTTTTTTCTTGCTAGGAGCCTCTACAACTCACTGTCCGGTGATGGGCAGTGTTGTCTGTAGCTTGAGTACAATACTTGAAGACCGGCAGTGAACTGAGAAAACTCCGAAGGGCACAATAGATCTTTCAGGTCGCATTGCATATCTCCTTTAAAAAAATACGAACAAAAAAAGGGAGTTTTAAGGGAGAGAGAAGTATGCTTTCTTATAAAAAATCATTTTTTATATTTAGATTTTCTCATTCATATGAGTTGAAGGCTAAACATCTAATAGGAATTATATATTTTTGGAAGAGAATTAATCAAATATAACTATGTGAATTCTTTCAGAAAAAGTTGTGTGAGTGTTTTATACCAGATTTTTTTCTTGAAAATCAGTGTGATCTTTGATAATTACTAAGGTATTTTTGCCTGCTTAATTTTGTACCATTTTGTACTGCTTCAATTTTCTAGATACAAGCATTAAAGCAGCCAAAAATTAAAAGACTTTTTCCTCTCAACATTCCTCTTTTAGATGAAAATGGTGTAAGGGGATTTAATAATAAATTACCTATTTAATGTAACATACTAGCTGGAGAACATATTACATAATTAATAGAATGGGAGTGAAGTTAGAATTATTAATGCTTTAATTTGAATTTTAATTCAAGAGAGGCTTGGCATAATGGTTCAGCTACCCCACCAGTTAATGTGTGCAATTCTCGATTTAATAATAAGAAACTTATTTAGTATTTTCATGATTGAATTTGCTATGCAATGGCCATTGTTATGATAATTTTATGTTGGAAATTGCTAATCAGCTTCTTTACAAGTTTTTCAGCATCATATTTAATTTTATGTTGGAATTTGCTAATCAGCTTCTTTACAAGTTTTTCAGCATCATATTTAATTAGCTCTCCAGCAAAAGAGTTATTTTTGTACTGCTTTTGCTATGCAGTAGATAAAGTTATCTGCTTTGTTTTTTTTTGAAAACGAACGAACAGTATTTGGGAATTTTGTAAAAATTCGTTTTTTTTTTTCGAGTAATGTCGCTAGATGTCGGGCTAATTAGAGTTGAATAATATTACTTTTCTTCACTTGTGAGAAAAAGTTATAACTGTTTTTACTTTTTTGTCACTTGTGATTAAGCTTCATTCACTGCAATAATTTCCTCTAAGTAGTTTTAATTTTTTTACCCATCAAAATTCAATATAGCCTAACTTGCAGTTTATTTTTTGATCTCATCGCAAAATCCTTTTGGTATTTTATACCTTGTAGCATGCGTATTTATTTTGTTCCTGATCGGTTTCGGATTTTCATCCATCGTCAGAGCAAATTCACGAAGTTCGTGTAAACAATCCACTTCAATATAATGTTTCTGTTACACTCACACTTTTTGGTTGATATATGTAGGGAGGTTATAAGGTTATATCTAATGAACAAGTGTGAGTTTAACAGTTACACTACGTTGAAGTGAACTCTCTACACGAACTGGTGAATTTGCTCTGACGATGGATGAAAATCCGAAACCGGTATGGGTCAAAATGAAAATACAAGCTACGACGGATAAAATACCAGATGTTATCTAGCATTACGGCCTTTTTTTTATTAATGTTCAATCCAGCCATAGTGATTGGCAAAATTTATTTAAAATATTCTCTTTTTTGTATTTGGATGAATGGAATAAAGATTATCGTTTCATGAGGAGTCAACTCATTACATTTTAAAAGTTAACTTTATTTTCTTACAATATTCTGACTCAACCTAAAACTTATATTACGATGAGTATGAAGTTTTGAATCAACTAATTGTGAATGAGATGTACCTTCAACCAAAATTTATTATCACTATGTACAATATATTCGTATATTGCGAAGCGTTAAATGTATTTCATAATTTTAAATGTGTTAAATTATCATTATTATGAGGTAATTAATTTAGAAAATATTGTCATTAATAAACAACATAAAATGGACTAAACAATATCCTATTGAGGAAATTTAATGCAGGAGATTTCATGATAACGATACCAGCTGCATTGGCGGTACGTTTACCTCTAACCGTGTTTCTTATACCCCTCTATCACGCTATCATTACGGTACGAATGAATTGGCTAAAACTTCAAGTATCAAGCATTTTCAAAAGCTATACTAAAAGAGATATCAAAAATAGCATATTTACACTTAGCAATTTGAGAGCTCAATTGAGTTTAAAACCCATCAATCAAGAAATCAAAATCAAATACAAGAATCAAAAAAAGTAATCAAGAAATAGTCTGCAAGTGGTATTCAGGAATCTACTAATAATTATCAAGGCGTCTACGACATAACTCTCTATAGCAATCAAATCTGTTCACTCATCTATCTGCCAAAAGCGTTTTTAGAGGCCTTAGACTATTGGTTTTTAGAGCTAATTGATTATCGGAACAAGTAAGAGTTCTAACAACGTATCTATCGTTTATAAAGCAACCATCCCAACATCCCTCTTCGTCGTCCACACTAACCTCTTTAGTCTTGATTATTTCTTTTACACATCTAAATCGTTGAGCTAAAATACGAGTTTTGATAACTCTTGGAGATTCAAAGGATCCAAAGAGAGGGATCTAAAGCTTTCTCTAAAGGGAGAGAGACCACACACACACAAAAATTGAGAGTCTCACTCGCTACTTAGGTCAAACTAAAGTGGAAGCCTCTGTTTAAATACAGTTGCGCTAACTGGGGACAGTCTTTCAACAGTTTATACAGAAGTTACAAAGCGTCAGCAATCAACTGCTACCTTTCTCTTTATTCGCTCTAAATCTCTCGCTACCATTTTATACATTACGTGTAAAGTCCTGGCAGTTTGTGTTACTTTCTTATTATAGAGTGTTCAGCATTATTTCCAGTCTATTTCTTTTCATAAACCCAATTCACTCCTTCTCATATCCATTACAGAGAAACTAGATACATAGCTTATGGTGGAACTTGAAACTTAAAAGGTGTAGCCCATTTGTTCGACGTTTAGATAGGCTGTCAGAAGGGTAAGAACTTGTGGTGACAAATGGGGTGTGTCGATGCGGCTGGTATCAGCAACATGGAGTCTCCAGTTTAAGTGTTAGAGAGCGCGATGATCAACTACTTGATGATTTTTTTTCTTTATCTTGTTCTTGATGACTCTCTTATTAAAACTGATTTCAAACTCTGTTCATAAAACTGACGACTATTTGACCTCTGATACTCCCTTTATATAGGAAATCTGAGTCCCCTCTTCTTTAAGATTTGAGCGGAATTTGTTGCTTAAAATGATATACATATACTGTATACTGGTGATGGATTAGGATGTATTGTATTTGGCGTATATATTTGGTGGTAATATGGTTGTGTCAAGTCAATGACGTAGCGATGCGGAAGTGGGCAGAATGAGGCATGAGGCATTTTTTGTTTGCGCCTATTTTATCACATAATTAGGAAAATTATAATGATATTCAAAAAGTAGTTTGTCATAATTTATATTGGAATGAATATTTAAATCGTTTTTGAACTAGTACGTAGCTTATTTTTTATCATAGGCATTTATATATATATATGACTTTTATTCTTCCTTAATAATTAAATCAAGCATAAATTTTCATTAAAACCAAACAATTAATCAATAAATAATAAATAAATAATAATAAATTAATAAGTAAATAATGAATAACGAATTAATTAATCATCAAATTAACATATATTTTCGTCTTTTATGCTTTAATGTTGAACAAAATATCTTATCTTCAGTAATTAAAGTGAACAATCAATTACTATCATGTAGCTGAGTAATTTCATCTTTTCCCTTATCCATATTTCTTAATTAGTACCTTCCTTTAGGTCTAACCACAATCTTTAATCTTCCAACTTTACTCAGCCATATTCATTTTGTGTAACAAATGTCCGTCATTTATTTAAGTATTCAACTTTCTCTGTCAACTCTAAATAATTTTAAACAACTTTTTATGCCCGTTTATGGCATAGTAATAGTGCGTTTCAAAATTATAGAGACAAATCCTAAGAATTTTTAGATTATGAAAAAATTGAGAAAAACAATCGTTTCTGCAATGAAACAATTAAGAGATAAGTATCAGAGTATTTCTATCACAGCCTGCTTCATTTTGTAGTTATTGAACGGTTTTGGTGTTCGCCCTTTATCTAAGAAGGTCTCGATAAACAGTATGAGATGAACAACTAGCACAGTGTTTCTCAACTTGGGCGAATCATGATTCCAAGGGTTCGAATGGAGTGACGGAGAACAACGGATATAAAACGAACCAGAAGCAGAAGAGTTCGAAATTTAAGTAGTCATGGAAACCAGATTTCAGGAAATCACAAGTGCCTTAATGGGTACGCAACCCTTTTTCAACAAATATGACCGCTGCTAATATTCTACACTTACTGCAACAATCCCTCACAGACCTAAAGCATAATAGCGAAAGCAAATCCTTGTTTAATCAACTTGGGTAACGAAATATTTTGGGTGAAAATGAAAGATTCGTACACTTTCTTAAGGGAAGAAATTAGGTTATTGCTTCTGGCTTTCTTCTCTCAACGTAGCTGGTTGAAAGGGGGAGTTCTGGGACACAGCTGAAAAACCAAAGCCAGAAACAAGCTCGATCTGAGATTTGAGATTAGCACTGACTACGATTTTGCTTGTATGAAAGTCATCAAACTCAAGGCAGTCATTAATTATAAAAAAATTATTAAAAAACTTTTATTTATTTTTCTTCACTTAGTTAGGTATTTATTTAGCTCAGTGGTAGCGGCTGGACTAGCAACCGGAGGCCCCGGTTCAAACCCAGCATGCTGCCCTTAGATTTTTTCTTCCTAGGAGCCTCTACAACTCACTGTCCGGTGATGAGCAGTGTTGTCTGCAGCAAGAGAACACTGTTTGGAGACCGGCAGTGCACTGAGAAGTCTCCGGGGGGCACAATAGATCATTCAGATCGCAGTGCGATAATCCCCTATAACAATCTATCTGTGTATTCATTCTTTTTCAATTTATTCATATGGTATGGTTCTTATTGGTATATATCAACCACCTCCTAAATAAATATGGTAGAGGGACGATGGATGAAATCGAGAATTTAAAAATGGGCGATGGATCGAGAAAGATTGAGAACCAATGAACTGGCACAAAACTTTTCAAAATACAGATATCAAGTGTTCTGCATTTCGCATTGTGCTATATGTCGGTCTCACATTTTTATCAAGACATCCTGATGAAGGGCGAGCACCTAAAACTATTTGTTTAAGGGCGATGATTTTAAATCATGCAAACTGCTACAGAAGATATTCGATTTCAAGCATTTCTTATTTCCAATACCATTACATTTCTTATCACCACAAAAAATATAGATTATTATATTTTGTCTAAACTTTTATCTACATATCTACTTGATTACTGATATGGATTATTTTCTTTAACTCAAATTTTTGAGGCCAGAAATTTGTGTACGGTAAAAAAAAAACAAAAAAATCGTATATGTGAAAATTAGTTTGGTATTCATTTGGACATTGAAATGGAATTCAACCCAAGATTTTGTGTTGTTTTTTTGTATTGTTTTGCATGGGTTGCTCACCATTCAGCTGAATAAGATCATTCAAGCATCACCCAAGCATACTTTAACCTAACATCACATTCTCGCTAATAAATATAAACATCCCAAAGCGCACTACAATCCAAATCCCTAACCGAAAACAGTTACATCTTACATTCATATAGTGGAGTAGAATCGATGTGACGATGGAAATCGATAGAGAAGTTGACAGATGATTGAAAAAAAGGGTTATAATGTGAGGGAGTGAAGTGAAGGCGTAAAGGCGAAATGGCTTTTTGGTGTACCTTTGAGAAGTTTTGAAGACTTAAAGGCGTAATTAGAAGGGTGTTTAATGGTGAAGGCTGTTTAAGAACAATAAAGACTGTGACTAAAAACTAAGTTGTAAATTATCTGTGTAATTTTGTATTCAAATAAAAGCTAAGCTGAACTTTGTTTGCAACTGACTTTTTTCCTAATATTTTATCCTACATTCATACCAACATTCACACGGTGGAGTGGAATAATCGATATTCCTCGCACCTCTTCGTTCTAGCCTAAACTTAGAAACTATTTCCAATATTCACTGTTTATAAATATTAAAAAAAAGATGAAAAATCAAAATAAAAATGATAAAAATAACTAAAAAGGGGGAAATAAAAGGTTTTTTTTTTTTTTTTTTTTTCATTAGCATTGCGGCTATTCTACCATTACCTTTTGTTTTATTTTACCTTAAAAATTTATTTTTATGTCTAAACTATATTTAATTATTAAACTATAGGTTTGATTAATTTTTTTTTTAAATTTCTAAATAGTTGAAGGGAGCCTTTTAGTATTTTATATAGTTTTCATCTAGTAGAATTTTTCTCTGCTTATCATATTTTTTTTGCATGTCATAATCATATGTTCCGGATCCTCTTTTTCTTTGCATACATTACACAGGTTCGACTCTTTTTGGCCAATTCCTTGCTAGGTATGCTCCACCTTTCGCATGGTTCGATCTAATCGTATTTATTGTTTTGATATCTTTTCTTGGCAGGTATAAATTATAAAACCAGGGTTTTCTTCCTACTAAAGGTGTGAATCTCTTATAAAAGGTTCCTTTAGAACTTATTTCATATGACTGTTGCCAATATTTGGTTTGCTCTTCTCGAGACTTAGAGTTTAAATCGTAGGCTGGAGCCTTATGAAAATCAGAGTGCCTTCTAGCCAATCAGATGTGCTGTTTTAGCCAAATTATCGGTTATCTCATTCTCGTGAATGCCTGCATGTCCTCTAACCCAAATAAATTTTATCTGCTTATTTGCCTCATAAAATTCCCGATATCTTTTTTTCAACAGCAGTACTAGCGAAGATGTGTGTGATTGGTAATTCACATTTGAAATAAAAGATATAATTTAAATTAAACAAGGAAAAGAAAAAAGAAAATATATATATTTATTTCATAAAAAGGGATGGGGTACTGGATATTACGCCACCACCATAAAACTTAGCCTAAAACATTCATACCATAAATCAAGCCAGTAAAAGACATTCATTATACATTAATGTTTCTTAGTCATTTCAAATGAAGTATCTATCACAAAAATAATTGTTAGAGAATATAATTATCTTCATAAAGAAATTTTGTGAGGATCAGTCAAGAAAGAAACATTCAACTATGCCAACGTTTTGATAGGTTTTCTGTCTTTATCAAGGCTTTAATATATATATAGTTGTGATTTCGATGTGAAGAAAGAATTTTTAAAACATACATATTTATCACTCCGCAGAAATATAAAAAATAAAATTAATTCTTTCTCCACATCTTCACGACTATTTATATATTATAGCCTTGATAAAGACAGGAAAATCTGTCGAAACGTTGGCATAATTAAATGTTTCTTTCTTGACCGATCCTCACCAAATTTCTTCATAACATAATTCATCAACAGTGAACAAATACTTTTACATCTTCATAAATGAAACGAGCGTTCAAATATTTATATAATTCAGTAAACATACTATCTCTTTCTGTTTTATACGAAGGACATATTATATCATCACTGTATGATCAAAATTTTCCCTACTACATTACAATTAGGTGAGGCTCTTTTATTTATTCTGTGCAAATAAGCTCCACAAACAGCATGGTTCGATATTACACGGCTTATTGACATTACATTGTCTTTATTTACTCGCATCCCTTTAAACCATTGGTAGATGGACGTACAGCCGCATGAAAAATTAGGAACTTACTTTACTGCTATCAGAGATCTTTTATTATCATTTTTCGCGTAAAAATTTAGGTCAAGAGATTTTAGGACGGGGCTAGCTCAGTGGTAGCGTGCTGGAATTGGAAAGCAGTGATCTTGAGTTTGAGGTTCAGTAAAGCTATCCTTAGATTTTTCTCGCCCCAGGAGCCTCTCCGGAGGTCGGTAGTGTCTTGAGAATGGTCCGGAAAATTTGGGGTAGCCATATGGAGGGGCTTTTGGAAAGCGTAAGTTTGTTCTCCTCCTTATAGACGATAAAAAGAGGAAGAATTTCTTGGAGAACTGAATTTAGACTGAACTTCAAACTCTTCTTTTAAAAAATTACATTGTTCAAAAGCGCGATATGATTAAGGAAAATCAAAAGTATTGTGGACATTTTATTTTTGTTAAAAAAGATCATTTAATTGCAATATAAGAAATGATCATTTTATATAAGAAGTTCTTCTTAAAAATGTTAATTTGCCAAATTCTTTTTGAAAAACATATCAAATAGGAAATTATTAACTAACTTTAAATAGTATAAAATACTTACATTTTTCCAAAAATGATAAAACAAAAAAAAATTATTCTCTGCCATTATAACTTATCCATTTAATCAAGAAATCCTTTGTCAAGTTAATCGAAGACAGCACCTGAATGCTAATGCAACTAGAAACGGAAATAAATTTTTTTTCGACTTATGATTTTCACTTTACCAGCCATCAGATCAACCTGATGGTTGATAAATTGTTGAAATGAGGAGCACTAAAAGAAATGTCAACTCTGTCACCGCCTATTCGCTGTGGAATCTGACAGATCAGATATATGGGCATCAGGTTATGACATCAATTCGTAAGCTGCGGCCGGCCCATTCAAACCAAAATTAATAAATAAATTCAATCGTCAGATATCTTTCGGTGAGATAAAACATATTACACACAGATAAAAATTCTGTATTCAAAAAAATATGGTGTGAAATGAATATATATATATATAGAGAGAGAGAGAGAGAACTGTTGAAGGGGAAGGAGTACGTACCCAGACAGGTAGTAGAATGATTATATATTGTAATCCGAAAAAGTATGCCAGTAATAATGAACTAATAAATTTGAAAATAAAAGTCGCAGATTCTCTCAGAACTACCTATAGCATTTTCTTTTCAGAAAATGTTTTCCAAATAAAAGTAATAGATTTTTAATTAGTGTAGCATTTTAAATTTAATGGAAATTGTTATAGTTGTTTTCGAGAAATTTCCCAAAAATTAGAAAACACCAATTCTGTAAATTAGCGAATTCAGGTTAACCTATTTTCTTAAAATTTAATAGAATTCCAGCAATGTGTCTTTTTTTTTTTTTTTATTAGGTATTTCCACGGTTTTCCATTGTTCCCGGCCCTTGATCTCGAAAGACAATGTGAGGCGGTCTTCCCAGTCCTCTTCCGTTCAGTAATGCCGCGAGCATCCATCACTCAAACCATGCGCTCTTTCCATGTCCATTCTAGGACGCCCTCTTTTTCTTCTTCCAGAAGGGAACCATAAAGACACTTTCTTTGGCCACTATTCCTTCCCAATTCGCAAAACATAACCGTACCACTGTAGTGACCGCAATTTCAATCGATCAATTACGGTCTCCTATACATCCATATCCGCACAAATATCTATGTTCCTTCTCCTATGGAGAAGAGAAACCCTCGAATTGCGTCTCAGATCGTCCATCTCAATTGCATTTTTTCGTAGTTTGATACGATCGGCAAGGGTCCAGCTCTCCCCCCCCCGTCCTACGTGAGAATGCTTTCCACTACTATCCGAAGAATGAGTTTCTTCGTATCTGACGATATGTCTTTGTTCCAGAGGAGAAATCAACGGATCCCAGCCTTGGCTTGTCCTAACTTGCTTAGAACATCGGGCGTCACAGTCACCCGAGCTATCCGGAGCTAAGAATGTGTCTTCTAATGTTTAATAAGTATTATATAGGTAGATCCAGCGCTCAATCTTATTATTAATGGGCAGGTTTAGTAGAACGACTTCAACTGAGGCTCTTCAAGTTCTCACGGGCTGTCTCCCTATGGATTTGGAAGTCGTTAGGTCCGCGGCCAGATATTTTCTGAGAAAGCGTAGGAACTTTTCCTTTGCCGGTATATCGGTGGAGGCGTTACCTATTCAGGCGGGGAGTAGTGATTTTGAGCACTGGAGATTCCAACAGGAAAGTATAAAAATAGATGACGATTTACGGGAGAAATGGAAAGCTCGTTGGGCTTCTTCGAGTAAGGGCAGGACAACCTTTCGTTTTGTTCCTGATGCTGCTGGAGGCAGGAGAGTGGTTCCCTCAGAGTTTTCTTACGCGGTAGCGCGATTGGTGACAGGGCATGGTCTTTTGAATGGAAAGTGGTACGATATGGGGCTTGTGAATGATTTTCGGTGTCACTGTGGAGAGCGTGAGTCCGCGGAGCATATAATCTTTGACTGCCGTTTATATGAAGATTTAAGATTGCAAATGTTGGGAAAGATTGGATTTCATGTGGGACTAAATAGTGAAAATCTTGGTCTGTTATTGGAAAATAAGTTTGCTTATGAAGCTTATAGTAAATTTGCGTCCGCGGCATTATCCAGAAGTGTTAACAATAGCTGGGTAGAGTAGCCGGAGTGAACGTGGGTTGATTGCATTATTTATTTATTTGTTTATTTATAGTTGTGTATGTGGTATGAATGCGGTAAGATTAGGATGTAGGATTCGTATAATAGATATATTAGGATAGTTTAGTTGTGACTCCCCTGGAATATCGAGTACAGGGGAACAGTTTTGTTTTGTAAATGGTTTGAGATGTAAATATTGTGAATCGGGAATGAAATTAATTGTTACAGGCCAGTGGATTAGAAATATATTAATCGTTTACGAAGTATTTGGACCTTTTACTCAATATTTACTTAATAATTGATCTTTTACGGAATAGTGCATAGACTAGGAATTTCTATCGGATAAAATTGTTGCCCACGCGTCTATAGATTTGTATTATAAGTTGGTTGTACTGTGTACGGGCAGGGATGAGCGCGAGCTCCGGTACTGCCCTCTAGTGGGATTATTTAAAAAAATAAAATAAAAAAATTATATAGGTAAAAGAATTATAAATGTGTCAAAGTAGGTACATTAGAAGAAACCCTTTACTCCCCATCTTTCTACTCCTAACAATAGACAACAGAAATATGTCAACAAATGTCACCAAAGTCCCAAATGTATTTAAATGTGCAGACAGTGTACAAAGTTAAACAAAAAATCATTGAAGCCATTTTCGACAAAATTGTGAAAAACTGAAAAAAAAGAGAAAAAATCCAGTAAAGTCACACTTCTGGTGAATGGATTTGACCACAACTTTTTTGTCACATGCCGGTACGTAAATTTGAACTTTCTGCATATTTGTTTTTATTTTTGAGATACATTGTTCAAACACACACATACATTAATGCATACACATACACACACACATATGTAACAGCGACCTCTGGCAATACTTCGGGATATGGTTTGTCACTTTATTTGGAACAAAAATTTCTAATAAACCATAGTCCGATTTGTTCGCCTTCAAAAGTTATTCTTCATTTTCTAAAATTTTCAATTTTCTCCTTTTTCTCATAAAATTCATTCGCGTGGCAAAAGTTTTTAAGCAAATCAATCATATTACATCTTTATGAGATATTCATCAATTCCAACGCTTAGAAGAAATTTTAAGTATTAAATTAGTGGTAGGTAAGATTTAACAACTTAACTCTACAGAACTTATCTCTCGAGCTCTTTTAAAAACCACTTTTCAATAGTATTTTCTTATAAATTTCTTTAAGGCTAGCGTATGGTCCGGTTACAGAAAAAAATATCTACATTTCACCAGCTTTCCAACGATAATAATATCATGGGGTTTCTTTCTTGTTTTCTTAAAGAAAATGCTAAATAAATGTAAAAAAAAACACAAAATGAAAATTGAGAGCTGTTACAAAAATATCACAAGATTAATTAATAATCCTGTAATGAACTTTGGAACTGTAATCTCACGATAGCAATCCGTCTAATTCTAATAAACAGAAACATTTAGTCGTGATTTAACTTGTCATACTTTCAAAATGCCACAGTTCTCTTTCATAGAATACCGAGATATGGTTTTTATTTATAGGTTTTGTAACGGCAGCGCGTCGGAAGCTGCAGCTGGGTATGCTCGCCCTTGTCTTAACAGGCGCGGGCTTAACAGGAAACCATAGTAGCAGCATATCAAAGACTAGGGGAAACCGGTTCTATGAGAATAAACTACCGAGGAAACTTTGATCGTTCTGACGACGTTCTGGTTCCACGGGGATTCACGTCACTCCAATAGTGCATGTTGCGGATGTTTAAAGAACCATTTCGTGTAAACGTCGCCTCATCGGTCCACAAAATGTTTTTTGGGGAAACGACGATTCTGGGCTGTTTGTTGTAGCAGCCAATACAGAACTGAGTACGACAGGAGTAACACGTTTTAGCGTTATACTGTACTTGCTGCACGTGATACAGATATCTATCATCCCGTCGCAGATACCTGTGCACCGTCTGATGTGACAAACCTAGCGACAATGCCACTCTGCGTGTGATAAGGGTAGAATCGTCATCAAACACATTCAAGATGTGTTGAATGAATTTTCGTAAGAACGATCAAAGTTTCCTCGGTAGCTTATTCTCACAGAACCGGTTTTCCCTAGTCTTTAGCTGCTTATATGGTTTCCTGTTAGCCAACGATTCGTATATATTTACGGAGTCCACAATCAAGAATTATAATTTGAAATAAAAAAGTTAAAATTAAGACTTTTACAGTAATTTTTATTTGATTTTGATTAAAATGATTTTTCCCTTCTTTTACTCCTAATAGGAGAAAATATTGTGATCGTAGCAGTTTTCCGAAATTGAGTTTTCCCCGGAAATACATGTTTTGAGGTCACCTGAATAAGAAAAAAAACTGATTTTTAGTGAATAGTCTATATTTCGGATAGTTGTGCGGAATTTATGGCGTTAATTTCAAATTTTATACATATGTAGTTGGTTCAGTGTTTTTAGATCGCTCTACTGGTAAAATTTGATTGGAAACAAATTCATGATTTTAATGTTGCAATCGAAATAATAAGTTAAAAAGTTATTAAAGAACGAATAAGTTTATAGTGATGGAGAGAGAGTTTCGGATACTCCAGAACCCTTATGTATATACATATGTTTGTCTGTTAGTAAGTATATTCAGAATTGCATTATATTCTAAATAAATAGCAAGAATAATAATCTTTGAAAAAAATATTATAGAATTAAAATCTAATCCAATAACAGCCTACCTATTCTCTTCTTTTTAAAAATTATACTCATAAACTATAATCAAATAATTTTAATTCTTATTTTCTCTTACTCCTGGTTTTTGTCTTATTATAAATTACGTATACGAAAAATTGCATACTGTTAAATTATATTTTAATAATAGGTGATTTAAAATTATTGAAAACAATGTTTGATGAATTAGGATAGAAATAAAAAATGATATTAAGAATTATAGAAAGATTACTATAGATAAAATAAATAAATTTCATGCTGATATTAATGAAAAAATTATTGAACATGATGAAAGGGCCCTCGTTTTTCTTTCAAGCAAATCTATTTGCAGGAAACAAAAACAAGAAATAGATATGTAATGTTATAAAAGGATTTGAGGAAACTATAATTCAAATAGAAATTATGTTCAGTTAGAGAAAAAAAATTTAAGATTTATTAACGAAGAGTTACAGGTGAACTGTGATGAAAACAACTTCGATTTTCTTAGACGAATTGGAGCACCAGACGCAAGTAGAGTAAGGCCTATAATGGTAGGGTTTACCACATTAAAAATAAAACAAGAAATAAGGAAAAAAAATATAGAAAGAAGTAATATTGTAATACATGTAGATTTCCCCAGAAATATATTAAGAAGAAAAGAACTTATTCCAAAACTGATTGAAGCACGTAGTGAACGAAAAATTTGCCATTATCAAATACGACAAGCTTAATAATTAAAGAGGATTAAAGAGAGTGCTGAGTTACCCAAGATCTCCAGGAAAAGAGACTTGAAGATGAAACACAAAAACTAACCTTCCACAGAAGAAACCAAGATATGGTAGTTTGCCCAGAAAAAACTCAAAAGGTGAGCTGTTCAACAAAAGTTCCGTTTTCTAAGATAAAACCGGAATTGCAGTTAAACCATCAACACGGTCGCAGGCAGATAGCTGAGGATAGAATCAAGCCCGAACTTTTGGAAAGTGATCAGGACACTGTTAAACGGATGGACTCGAACTGCTCAGAAAGGCTGGTCCACGAGAGCAGATTAGTCCCAAGCCTCACTGTATGCAGGTAATTAATGAAGATAAAGCAAAAATATAAACAAAAACCATTGGTTGTTGCCATTTAAATGCCAGCTCGTTGATCGAAGATACGATATTTTAGAAATAAACAACGCAATAAAAGATACTAATATAGACTCTTGGTGAAAGAGTAAGTAAAAATGATATAAAATAAGCCAAGGTTTCTATCCCCCCTACATTTTAGTTATGCAAAACATTTTTGCAAATTATTTTCATCATTTCTCTCGATACTTTTCTAAATAGACAGATAAAATTTTTATAAAATATATTGTAACTTTATCAAAAGGCTTCTCAGTCTGCAATAATTGATGTATCCATACACAAACAATCAGTGAACACATCATCAATTATTTAACATATTGAAATGATCATAAGCTTGTATTACATGTTTGTGACCGGTTTATACATATTGCTGTGGTGTAGGTGTTTTATGTTTAGTGGTGCTGTTAATGGCAGCCATAACCGCAAATATATGTCCAAACAGTAAAGTGTTTATTAAACTAAACGTTCTCCTATTATTTATCAGGTAGTAAATAAATTTATGTTAAATTTATTAATTAATAATGAACTCTACAGTTTGAATTATTGCTTCCTATTTGCCTATTTGAATTAAATTTGATTAATTTCATGTAAATACATGAAATATGTTTGATTTGGAACTTTGGATTTGGATTTGATAAGATATTATTATAAAGTAATGGCAGGGTTGATTGTCAAATAAACGAGATACGCACTAACTTATTACTCATTAATATTAACTCAAATTTGGTCCGAGAATTCATTCCCTTTAAGGCGGTGTAAGCCAGGCATCATGAGAAAAACTGGTGAGCTATAATAAGTAGCGAGAATCAGAACTTAGCGGAAGAAACCGCTACGTGCTTATCACACACCCCGCAATAAAAGCCATCGACTAATAAGCCCTTGACCCTTCAGCGTAGGTTTTCTTTTTATCTAGTTTTATTAACCTTTTTCCTATCCGAATCTATTCCTTGAAAACTGTCCAACTCTATTTGGTCCATATCATTTAATCATTTGATAGACCCCTCTCCCCCCGATACGGCAGACACAGATATGATAATACGTCAAAGCCTGAAATGTCAACTCAGCAAAAGATATGCTGGATGAAAAGTGTGCCGAGATGGTTTGGACAACTCAATAGAATGGAAGATTCTTATATTGTCCTAAATATCTTGACAACCTTACCTAGCAGATTAATCCAATTTCTATATATTTACTATATTTTATTATATAAATTCTAGTATTTACTATTCCAAATTAGATTTACACAGTTGGAAACACCATTTATGGTAACTATATATGTCACTGCTGCACATTTATGATTTGGAATATGGATTAACGGCAACACCCTCGTGTTATACATCATTTTAAAGAACCCACCATTAGCAAGTAACCACCCATCCGGGGGCTATGACGGACCGTTTTCAAGATATTTTGGAAAATATAAAAACCTGTATCAAGTTTAACCTTTTTTCTAGTGCAACTATTTTATAAAAAACGGAAAATAAGATTAGATCTCCATATGTTTTATTTTATACTATTATTTATACTATTTATACTATAGACACACTCACAATCACATTCAAAAAACCACACACAACACACAAAACATGCAAACTATTTACAATTATATATTTTGTGTATTTATGTACCGTGTGCCCCGTTTAAACGGTCCACTTTTCAAATAACTCTTAAACGAAGGAAGATAATAAAATTAGCTTATTCTTGCCCATTTAAGGTACCTGGCGGAAAGTATGGGCCAATATTTTTGTCTCCAATCATTCCGTACCAAATATTAACAGACAGATGTTCAGTAACAGCTTAAATGGGCAAGAATACGCTAATTTTATTCGCCAAAAGTTGCAACAGTTGGGCGATGAGAGAAGTGAATGAGATGTTCAATAACAGGTGGATCGGGAAACTGGGACTGGCAAACTGGCCTTCCAGATCGCCAGATTTAAGCCTTCTTGATTTTTTTTTTTCTTTGGCAATATCTCAAAGAAAAAATTGATACCAAGAAACAAACAACTCCAGAAGCCCTAGAGAAGACTTAATCCAAACCTGCTTAGCAATTCCGGCAGACATGATATGATTAGCAACTTCATGTGTAGGGGCAGCGATTGTGCTTGTGCCGTTTAAGCCGAGGAGGTCATTTTGAATAAATAGGAAATATTTTTGTTATAGATTTTTCTAAATAAACTAGAAAATTGTTTTCTTTTAATGAATGGTTTTTACCTGATTTTTAAGTCCCTTAAGATTTTAAAATAGCTTTTAAGTTTTAACACCATTTGAACTCTCTTATTTATTCAAAATTAATACGAAAATCCGCTTTTAATTTTAGTTTACGAAACAGAAAAATAGGGGGTAAAAAAAAAAACGAAGAAAATTTAATCTTTATGATTGAGAATATTTCGGCAACGGTTTGAAATATTGAAGTGAAATTAACGGCATTTTTCTTCATTTTTTTTAAATGTTTTCAATACAGTAGTAAAAAGTGAGGGTCAAAAGGAAATCGCCACTTTCAACCACCGATTTAAGGTGTGAGGCGGCAATAAAATTAAAAAATATTAACACCATCATAAACTACAGCGAAAATACTTCAACAAACGTTATGCTCACTTTTTTAGATATCTTCCTTCGTTTAGGAGTTATTTCAAAAGTGACCCGTTTAAATGGGACACCCTGTATATGTACTTTATTATATTGCGTTTCTGGAATATACATACATACGAACAAACATACATGTATAGTTCATAGTACGTATAAAAAGTAAAAGTATAAAAATAAAAAACTGTATATTATATGTTAATGCCCAAGGCTAAATACCAGTGCTCACTGCTCAAAAATACTGTATATTGAATACAGTATTCATTTAGAATTTTAAAAAAATATGAGTACTATACTCACTAATCAAAAGTTTGAGTACTTCAATACAGTAATCATACTCAAATTGAAATAAAAAAAAGTGAGACGAGTACAAGCACTGTATTCAGTGCTCAAAAATTTTGATAGAATTGAAAAAAATATTGAGTATAAGTAAAATAATCACTCATATATTTCTAATTCTTCAAAGAAAATCTAATGATTCAAGCTTCAAGAATATTCTTTGGTGATTAGATTCAAGGGAATAGAAAACAGAGAGATGTTTTTTTTTTTTTATAATAATTTGTTTCATTGTGATAATCGACACAATGAAACAATGGAAAATCGTCTTCCTCCATACCAGTTTTGATGAACTGCATGACAGAGAACACGACTAGCACTGAACAAAGTCATATAATCTTTATTGTGATTTTGAAATGCTGCCTATCATAACAACCTGATGATTGGCGAATTCCCAAAACTGATCTGTTATTATATAATCAAGCAAAATCTTTGTGGAATGGAAAATATAATAATTCGTTGTAAAATGAGATAATAAATAGTATAATGGTTGCAATTCATTTTTTTTTTTTTACTTTTTCTATAACGCGGAAGTTAAATCATTAACATCAACAATGCCCTGTATCAATTTTTTTAACTCTCTTTGTCTTATAGAATTAGAATTTATATTAGAGATTTGCGTAAATTGGTAACATGTGCGAATAACATCGAAAATAAACAAGATTTACATCCTACCACTCTCCCCTATTATTGGGCTATTGGGAGCAAAGTGTTTTTATTGCTTACTGTTCACAGTTACATACTGTATAAATGTTGACAACTTTAGTAATAAAAACTCTAAGAGAACCATAATAAGAAACGACTAATAAATCAATTGAAATTTCTACCATAAAACTAGAACTTGATTTCAGAACAATCAACCAAAGAACAATAAAAATAGCGGAATTACAAAGTTTATATTATTTATAATAACTATTTAAAAACTAAGTTGTATATGTAAGGCAATAAAATGTGGTGTGAAAAATTCCAAATCTCCATTTTTACTTTCTCTTACTCCTAGTAAGAGGAAGTATTGTAAAATCGTGTCAAATTTTCGATATTGAGTTTTCACCGGAAATGTCCGTTTTGAGGACCCCTATGTCCAAAAAAATTTGTTTTTAGAAAATCGTCTCTGCGTGTGTGTGTATGTGAACAGCATAACTCAAACACGAAAACCGTAGTAAGTTCAAACTTAATATTCCGTTTAGGTATCACCATCGGATCCGACACTAAGTTTTCTGTCAAAATTCCTCAACCGGAAGTACCACTTTACTGATTTTTTTTTTTTTTTTCACTTTCTTGCGATTTTCTCAAAAATGGCTCCAACTATTTTCTTTAAACTTCATATATCAACTACACATACAATTACCTACAACTTATATTTGAAACATTTCTCCGGAAAAATTCATTTAAGGGCACTTTTGGAAGAGGGGGTTACGTTGTCTTCTAAAGCACTGTTTCAGTTTATTATACAATTCTATCATCTAAATAATATTAATTAGAATTAATTTGAAATCCCGAGTTTGAAGAAAATCGGATGACCGGAAGTGCTTTTTTTACTAGAAAGTATTTTCCAGCTTTTCTACTATTTTCTTTAAAATGTCTCCAACGATTTTCTTTTCATCAAGTATATGAACTACACAGATATAGAGCTACAACTTTTTTTAAAAAATATTTCCCTGGGTAAAGCAGTCATTTAAGGGGGTTTTTGGGAGAGGGTTGAGGTTATGTTTTCCTCTAAAGTACTAT
Organism: Triatoma infestans; assembly: GCA_011037195.1. Classification (NCBI taxonomy): domain Eukaryota; kingdom Metazoa; phylum Arthropoda; class Insecta; order Hemiptera; family Reduviidae; genus Triatoma; species Triatoma infestans. Next base: position 54,592 of record JAAEAF010006196.1, on the reverse strand, counting down.
CATAGTTGAATTTACAATTCTACCACCTAAACAAAATTAATTATAAATAAATAGTAGCGAGTTTCAAGAAAAATTAGGAAACCGGAAGTGCGTTTTTACCGAACAGTTTTTTTCAGTTTTTGCTATTTTTTCCAAATTAACACCGAAGAATTTCATTAAATTTGATGTACTAAACTATAAAATTTGTCAATCACAATTTTGAAAACTGGAAATCAGAAAAAGTTGTGTGAATGTATCACATCAGATTTTGTTGTTGTTGTTGTTGTTGTTAATATTAATCTGTTGATCGAACCAAAATATTATCCAGAAATGACAGTTTTGACTTAAAATTAATCTTTCGGACGCTAGTTTAGATTTATTTGTTCACCTCAAACATTTTATACATGTGGTATTTTATGCGTCGTAGCATGCAAATTTATTTTACTTCTTGACCGGTTTCGGATTTTTATCCATAATTATATACAACCAACAAGTGTGAGTAACAAGTAACAGAAAGATTACGTTGAAGTGAACTCTCTACACGAATTTGGTGAATTTGATCTGACGATAGATGAAAATCCGAAAACGGTCAGTAAGAAAATAAATTTGCATGCTAAGACAGATAAAATACCAGATATTATCCAGCATTGCGGATCCCATCCACATATTCAATTTTGTACATGCTTTAGGAATACGTGAAATTAGGCCAATTGATTCTATTTACTTATAAGAGCCTTTATTTCGACAAATATTCTGTAATCATCAGTACTGAATTCAGTAGCTGAATTTGTATGATTGTTATTCAGATATTATGTTTATATTCTATTGTAGTCTATTAAACATAATAGACTTCTGTACTAATAGGTCCAACTGATCGGTAGTTAGTTGGTAGATCTAGAAGAAATGGATTGAAAGGGTCAATAATATATTTGTCAAGAGAGGACTGAATTGTAGAAAAGTGAATTTTTTTTATCTTTTATTTTTACTAGTGGGTCCAATATAATATAATCAATTGGAACAATAATAGTCAATCAAACTCAACTACTCAGAACGATGATGGTGACAAATCTGTCGAAATAAAGGCTTATGAAGATTAGATTTGAGCTCTGTGAGCCTTTAAATCAATTTTCACCGAACAATATTTCAAATATTAAGTGATAAAACTATATCGTTGATAATATCCAGCTTTAAAAGCTATTTTAAAGGAAAACGCAAAAACCCTACAAAAGCTCTTCAGTAAAGTTGCACTTTCGGTTAACTTACGATAAAAGTTATGATTGATAGTTTTTTTACTTTCTCTTACTCCTAAGTAAGAGGAAGTATTGTACTCGTTTGCAAATTTATCGATATTGAGTTTTCCAAAATCACCGGAAATAATCCGTTTTGAGGTCCCTTGACTCTCCAAAAAAGTGGTTTTTAAGCAAAATGGTCGTGTGTGTGTGTGTGGGTATGTATGGTGAACAGTCATAGCTCAGAATGAAAATCTCGTAAAAAGGGTCAAACTTGAGATTCCTTTTTAGGTATCCCATCGGATCTGACAGTGGTCAACTGTCAAAATTCCTCAAGCCGAAGTACCCCTTTAGCTAGTTGTTTTTTTTTACGTTTTTGCGATTTTCTCAAAAATTCCTCCAAGGATTTTCTTCAAACTTGTATATCAACTACACAAACTAACAGCTACAACTTTTATTTGAAACATTTCTCTGGGAAAATTCATTTAAGGGCACTTATGGGGGAAGAGTGGGGTTAGGTTTTCATCTAATGTGCTATTTGAGTTTAATAGATAATTCTATCATCTAAATAATGTTATTTAAAATTAAATATGTAGTTGAAATTCCAAGTTTGAAAAAAATCGGAAAACCGGAAGTGCGTTTACTTTACCACTTTACTAAATGATTTTTTTCACATTTTCGCGATTTTCTCAAAAATGGCTCCAACGATTTTCTTGAAAGCAACTTATATAGACTAAACTACAAGATCCATAACTTCATGTTAAAAGCATTTCTTTGGGAACATTCTTTAAGTCACTTTTGGGGGAGGGGGGAGGGGGTTACAGCTTCCTCTAAAATGCTATCATAGTTGATGTATGCAAAATACAATTCTATCATCCAAACAAAATTTTAGAACTAAATGATGGCCAAATTCCGAGTTTTCAAGTAAAATTAGAAACTCGGAATGTATGCGCTTTTACTGTGGACAGTTTTTTCAGTTTTCGACGAATTTCATTAAAAATGTGGTACACAAACTAAAAAATTTGTCAATTATAATTTTGAGAACTAGAGTAAGAGAAAGTTGTGTGAGTGTTTCACACCAGATTTTTTACTAAATGTTTACTTGAGACTTCAGAGTGTTATAGACAAATCATCGAACTTCAACGACATCTAATTTGGTAGTTAAACGTTCAGCCCGCCTGAAAAAAATAAGACTTTATTATAGCAATGGAGACTAAAATTAAGAAAATTATTTTTTTTTTTTGGAAGAAAGCCCTCTTTCTTTAAATGAATTTTCTTGGAAAAAAGGTTCAAACAAAAGTGACAGGTCTGTGTATTCATGGTTCGTTCGTAACAAGAAATTTAATGAAATCAGTCTTAACTTTTTAGAAAAATCACAGAAAATAAAAATAAAAAAATATTCAGTAAAAATGCACTTCCCGTGAACCTATTTTCCTCAAACTCGGAATTTTGTCAACATTCTAGTTTAATTTAATACTAATTAATATTATTTATAGATGATAGAAATTGTATAATACGCTAAAATTGCACTTTATAGGAAAACATAACACAAATCTTCATTCAAAAGCCACTTAAATGAATTTTTCATGAGAAATGTTTAAAATAAAATTGTATCTCCTTATATGTTTAGTTTAAAGGAAAATAGTTGGAGCCGTGATTGAAAAAAATATCGCCGAAAACTGAGAAAAAACTGTCCAGTAAAAATTCTGTTCGGCAGTTCTTATTAACCGATTTTCTTCAAACTAATTAATATTAATTAAATGATAGAAGTTTATAATAAACTAAAATAGAATTTTAGAGGAAAACATAACCTTACCCCTCCCCGTAATGTCCCTTAAATGAATTTTCCCGGAGAAGAAACGTTTCAAATAAAAGTTGTAGCTCTTTATATGTGTAATTAGTATAATAAGCTTAAAGAAAATGTTGGAGCTATTTCGAGAAAAATTGCAAAGAAACTGAAAAACATCCATTCAGTAAAGTCGTACCTAAATGGGGTGGGTGCAATAAAAGCCTTAACATTTTGTATGATAAAGCATGAATAAAGATAAGCTTCACTTTTCGTTTAGTTTAAAGTTAGTAGTGTAATGTTTTGGTGAGATGTGTGTGTTGGTAGCTTGTGGCGTGAGCGTTTTAGTGAAAAGGGCTTGTATGTATGTTGGAGATAGAAGTATTAAGAATAATTAAGAACACACCACTGTTTTATAAATAATTATATTATCTCTTAGTAAATTTAAGTATTTTACAATATCACACTATTATGTTTAAGAAATTAAGTATTTATCAAGATTAATGCAAAGCTCTTATGTTTTAACTTATAACTGGCACTGATTTGAAGAGGGCGATTCCTGAAGTGGTCTGGCCTTGGAAGCAGAATGCGACTTAGTTGTTTGAAGGCTAAGTGCAGACTATGTACTCTTTACTCTTTGAAAGCTAATGTTAGACTCTCTTCTTTGGAATTGCTCTCTCTCTCGCGGGGGAATTCTCTTATACAAAAGAGTTACCCTAACGGGATTTTGTGCCTTTGTTTAATGATCCGAATTTACAGCATCTGTCAGTAAAATACACTCTTTTTGAAGTTAAATTCACAGCACTAAGATAATTATAAAATATTAACAAAAATACAATTTTGGATACTATAAAATATTCCAAACTCTAAACTATTATTTTTCGATTTCGTTCTTCCTTTTGGAACTTCCACTACAGTAGAAAGAAGCACGAAATGTACAATTCATTAAAAATATGACATAACTCGTTTAAGTTTCGTTCACAACAAGATACAAATCAAACCATATGCATGAAAAACAGCAATTAAATTATTTAATAAATTAAGTCTTCCACTTTTGATAGTAGAGCGCTTGCACTTGTCGTAAAACTTGTTCCACCTGTGGGTAGTAGAGTTCTTCACTTTTAGCAGAATACCATCCACATTTTTCACTTTACAATTCAAAAATGATTTGTTTACTCATCTACTAAGCTTACTCCTTGATATACTCGTACAGACTATCATTTTCACCTACAACTTGAAGGTGAGCCAACAATTCAATGTCCTTCCGATACCTGGAGCTATGATGCTACTGGAGGCAAAAAAAAAAAAAAAACAACTCCTACTTCCATTCTCACTTCCTCTACATTTGTAAATTTTTTACCATATAGAAAGGAGGCCATGGAGCGGAAATGATGTTACTCGGAGGGTTCGAAATCTGGGCTGCGCGAGGGAGGAGCTCAAAATTCAAATCTTCGATTACTGAGATCATTTGACATGAAGACTGTGATGTGTTGCTTAAGGTATACACATTTTTAATTAACTCAAGAGGGATATTTTGCAGCCAAAACGGAATGTACGCGTTCCAGCTGAGCAGGGTGGAGTTCAGATATAATCGCACAGCCGTCAGGAACTTGCACAAAATGAATGAAGCCGTCGTGTATCTACCACTCGTAGAGCACCGCTTTTTTTCTCTAATCTTTCTCTTCGTTACATGGTACAGCTGGTTGGTCTGATCTAATCCATTGCTTTTGCTTGTTCGTGGTCAAAATAAACATACTTTTCATCGCAAGTTGTTGATGAAACAAAAAAAATCATTCTTTTAGAAGATCTCTTTTAGATCACACTTTTAAGAAAGGTTTTACATAATTCAACTCGGGATATAAATTGATGTGAATGTGTCGGAAGTTTCTGGGAACTATGACAGCTGCTCGCAGGTGGCGCTTTATGGTTGAGAGAGTTACGCTTAATTCACCTGAAAGTTTTCTAGTGCTGGTGCAAGAATCCATATCCATAGTTGTTGCCAGCAGTACTGAATCTAAGAAGAGAGGGCGTCCATCAGGATGCAGCTTACTTTCCAGGTCCTTATCACTCTCTCTAAAGTTTTTGTACCAGATCTGTGCAGCTCATGATCTTTACAGAGCCTTCCTTCTCTGTTTCATTAATTTTGGAAGCGGCGTCTGAGGCAGCAGATTTTTTTTTAAAGCTATTGTGACACAAAATGGACCGTATTTCTAGATCAACTAGGCCATTTCTTAAATCGTTCACAAATTGCATAGATCTTTCCAGAAGCTGATACATGCATAAAGTGAAAGTAAATAAGGGGGGGCCTAATAGAAAACTTTTGCTTAATTAGTGTTCAGTAAAGTACTGTTAAGGATTAAGGGGGCAAAAAAAATCGCAATGACGTTTTTACATCTTAGAGGACCTTAAAACGTAGTTTTTCGTGAAAACTTGATAGCGAAAGAATGATACGACCACAATACTTCCTGTCATAACAGTAAGAGAAAGTAAACATTTTCTAAATGAAAGTGATAGGCGCAGATTATGCATAGTTAGCTTCTAGCATGAAAGAAAATTTTGCGGTTTTTATTGAGAAAACTGAAAAAAAAAAGAAAAAACCTAGTGTGAAACACTCACGCAATTTTCTCTTACTGCAACTTAGATAATTATAATGATAAATTTTATTGACTTCCATGTTATTACTTATAGTTGGAAGTATCATACACTAAATACGGCAATTGTGAGAAGCGTGACCTTTCAATTCCCACAAAAATTTGCTTACACGGAAAATGTTTCAAATAAAAGTGATTGGGTTTTGTCAAGTTGAATGAATGTTTATAATTTTAAAAAGTTTGACGCGATCACAATACTTCCTCTTACCAGCAGTAAGTGTTGGTAAAAGGGAGTAGATTTCCTTTTTTAATTTAAAATGTTTCGTTTTATAAAAAACTGTCACTATATATAACTTATATATATATATATTGGAGGGCGACATAATAAATTTTTACCTGTCGGAAGCGCCAATTATTAATGGCTTTATACTTTTTCCATTACTCTATATTGCTGAATCAGATAAATGTAAAAGTATAACACTATGATTGTATATAAAATATATAATAAAAGAATCATCACCAAACCTAGAAGAGAGCTTTGGGCTTTAGATGGAATAAGGGTGACAAACTGATAAGTGTGAGAGAATGCCTGGCTATACAAGTTACAAATCTATGTCGTCCTATTTTTATAATATAACTTGTAAATAAATTCATTTATTATTTTGAAAATTATAGAAAAGATATTTTCTGTGATAGCCTGCTTCTTTTTTTTTTTTTTGTGGTCATCGACCAGTTTTGGACGTTCGCCCATTATCAGGATGTTTTGTGAAAGCAATGTGTTAACATAGATTTGCATAGAGTAAATTCAGTTTATACACTGGTTCCTAATGTGCTTTGTTTAAGACCTAAGTAGGTTAAGAAAGGGTTTTTCATTACCTGAGTAAGGTTATATGTTGTGATTTACTCTTTTAAAAGGCTTGTATGTATTCTTCCTTTTAAAAAAAAATGGAAACATCAAACAAGTAGAGATATGTAACTTAAATTACGTTTTTGGTAAATTTATATTGATAATTAATTACTAATACTTTCTTATTATTTTTTAATTGTTCTTTGAGTGTAAAACAAATCGAAAGACCACTGTGTCAGTTGTGGATTATTGTGGAATAATTAATGATGAAAAATGATAAAAAACTAAGTGAATGATCATAAGTTAGTATAAATAAATAAATAAATTGTTAAACAATTAATTTATATAAGCATGTTACTTGATAATCACGTTATACATTTCACATTTTACTTTTCATAATTCACATACACCATTCACGCACATATAACTTAAATATGGGTTTTTAATAGGCTTAAATATATAACAAGCCTGCACGAGCTTAAATATTAACATTATTATAAATATATTAATGAAAAATTATATAAGCAAACTATTTCGAACTTTCTATTCAAATTTGCTCTGTGCAAGACTGTGTTATCCCACTGTTTTGACAAAACATCTAGAAGATGGGCGAACGCCGGAAATCGGTCGATGACCACAAAAAGTAGCAGCATATCACGGAAAATATCTTTCCAACTCTGCGGACCCAATCACAACAAAATCATTAAAAAAAAAAAATCAGCCTAACATACTCCGATCTGATATTTGTAGCTTTAAAAGTCCGCACAGGAAATTTGTGATAATATCACAAAAACAATTAGAAGCAAATAAAGTAATTTGAATTATTATTTTTAAGTTCTACGATCGTGTCAAAATTTGCAAAACTCAAATCCGAAAAATAAATGTTTACAAAATTAGTCTGCGTTTATGTGTGAACAATATAAGACACAAAAGAAAATTCTACGTAGTATAAAATTGATTTTTTTTTGGGGGGGGTCTATCGAGGAATGCTACAAATGGTTTCGGATCAAATTCTTTAATATTGTTCTACCAGTTTCTTGGAAATGGCTGCAATGGTTTTTAGCTAAACTTTGTTTGTGGTTGGTAGTTTTTACAAATGTAGATCTATTACTTTTATTTGTTACATTTCACTAAGAAAATTGATTTTACTCAGGCACTTGGGACTGGAAACGTTTGGCTTATGACGAAAGTGTAATTTCAGTTTATTATACAGTTCTACCATCTACAGATATAGCAAAACGAAATAGGAAGCATTAATTAAGCAATAGGAACAGTAGCGTTAATTAAGCTTTCCTCTAAAGAACGAATTCAGTACAATGAATGGTTGGTTCTACCACCTATACAATATTAATATAGGTTAGAAACATTATTAGAATTCCAAAATTTGAAAAAAGTCGGTTTACCGGACGTGTAACTTAACAAAATAGGTTTATTTAACTTGGAATATTTACTGCACAGATATGAACCTCTTATTATTACTTGAGTAAGAGAAGGGATTAAACCCTACGCTATCCAAAGTCCCACTGGGCCCATATACTCCAAGAAAAACAACAACAAACCGGGTCTAGAACAAATATTCAGACCCGGCTCTAATCCATCTAACATTCACCGCAGTCCGAATAAATCAGACAATAACCTTAAGAGGAAATAGCCTAAGCTCTTCCATAGACATCCTGTGACGACCAAAGATCCCTGAAACTAATTTCCTCCCAACCCAAGCAATCTGTCACAAGATGGATTGGTGTTTCCTCCTCCGTCTCACAGACTCTACAAAATGGATACGGCATGAGCTCCATTACATAGAGATGTCTCCTTAAGAGATCCAACCAGATGCCTGAGAGAATTCCGTGAAAGTCATAGCAACGTCTCACTAATAGCTCTGTCCGGGCCCCCTTGATGAGCAACATGGACTCAAGACACCCAATATGCTCATCCATAAAGATGAATGCTGTGAAGCTGTCCATGAGTGGAAGCCTCACCAGACATGTGCCAGAAGACACGCCAACAGCAGGCTCGGGACCAATGAACGGGAGAGGGAGATATGACCCTATCCCTTTTATTAGTAACTCTTTTGTAAAAAAAAAACAAAAACAAAAAACAAATCATTATAGGTAGTTATGCGGAATTTATGGCGTAATATTATATGGGGTTTGGTTCAGTGTTGTTACTAGCGCTCTCTTCTGCAATATAAAGCTATTACTTCTAGTACCTGCCTGGGTAGATACATCCCACCATATTTATATTTATGTTAAAAGTATATGACTGTAATAACAATAGTAGAAGAAAGATGGTATGAGTATTTTTACACCAGATTATTGTTACTCAAGTATGTAGATATTGTGTTTACTGAACTTTTGTATGGTTTTAAGTTTATATTTTTTAAGCTTACCTTGAAAACTATGAAGTTTATTTGATTTTTTTTTTTTTTTAATTTAAGGCGCGTGTTATATCATAGGAAATGCAAACGCAACACACCTACGCACACATTCCATAAGATAAGAATTCCCTTATATATTTTAGCAAAACCCCTCCCAGCAGTCAGTCAGCCAGATCAGTCCGCCGGAAGCTATCTAGATAAGTGATATACGTACATTTTATCTTTGTAAACTGTGTACCATTAAATAACAAAGTGTTTTCTTTTTTAAAAAATCATATTTGTGGCACTTACATAATATAATTGGCGTCCGCGAACAAGAACACGAAACTTCAGGAAAATAGTGTGTGCTCAAGTTAGTGCTAAAGGCAAAGGTAGAATATCACTTCAGATCTTCGCTGCTAGGACTACTGTCACTATCAAGGTTGGCTGAACTTACTTTATCTCTTACTCCCTATATAAGAACTCATAAAGAAAAATTAAAGTATAAGATTTAATCATACAATCAAATTTTTCGTTAGCAATATTACTTCTCTTTTATTTATTTATTTATTTATTTTTTTTGAATGTATAAAAATAAATAATTTCTCTTTGAAAAAAAAGTTTATAATTATAAATCTTTACATTGGTCTACTAACTATCGTAAGAAATAATGGTTATAACAAAAGAGAAAAGTAGTAAATGTATCATATCTGTGGCTAAACCGTCCCCAAAAACAATATATTAAAAACATATAAAGTACGGGACTAATAATTACATATTAAGAATAATATCTAGATAAGTGATATAGATTTTATCTTTGTAAACTGTGCAGCATTAAGTAATAAAATGTTTTCTAGAGAGAGATATTAGTAATAATCAAGAGAGCGACACTGTTTTTAAAATAAATATATTATTCTCTAAGCAAATTTAAGTATTTTACAATATTACAACTATATCTTAATAAATCAGATGTTTATCTAGAATAAAGGTAAATCACTATCACTGGCACTGAGTTTAAGAGAGCGATTCCTGAAACAAGTGTTCTGGCTTGAATGTCTGTTCACACTGTTCTTGTTTGAAGGCAGAATGCAGACTGTCTTGAAGGAATGCAATCTAATTGTTCGTTCTTTTCAAATAATGCTGGTATGTTCGGAGGGAGTTACTTTAACTGTTTCTTGCCCTTTGTCTCTTTATAGCAATGACCTTAATAAATTATAGTACCTGGCTCTTTTCACTGTACTAAGATACATTTAAAATATTAACAAAATTCTATTTTTCAAACTATTATTTTCTTTCGTTTCTTTCTCATTTCTTTTTTCCACTATACGAACAATAGACAACAATGTCCATATCAAATATGAGCTGTAGAGGCTCCTAGGAAGAAAAGAAATCTAAGGGTTAGCACTAGACTTGAGCCCGGGACCTCCGCTTGAGAGTCCCACCATACTACAACTGAGTGGTAACATGTTATCAATCATATAATCCTTTCCCTCAATATGAAAATTGAAATTGATGTTGAGAAATATCTTAGGTTACAGCTTCGAATAATAAAAAAATCTGGTGTGAAACACTCACACAACTTTCTCTTACTCCAGTTCTCAAAATTATAATTGACAAATTTCATAGTTTGTGTACCAAATTTGAATGAAATTCGTCGAAAACTGAAAAAACTGTTCAGTAAAAGCGCCCTTCCGGTTTACTAATTTTCTTGAAACTGAATTTCAGCCATCTATTTATTTCTAATTAATTATGTTTGGATGATAGAATTGTATAATCAACTATGATAGCACTTAAGAGAAAAACATAACCCCATCCCTCCCCTAAAAGTGCCCTTAAAAGATTTTCCCCAAAGAAATGTTTTAAATAAAAGATGTAGATCTTTGCATGTTTAATTTATATATGAAGTTTCAAAAAAATCGTCGAATCCATTTTTGAGAAAATTGCGAAAAAGAGAATAAATCATTTAATAAAGTGGTAAAGTAAACGCACTTCCGGTTATCCAATTTTTTTCAAACTCGGAATTTCAACAACACATTTAATTCTAATTAACATTATTTAGATGACAGAACTGTCTAATAAACTGAAATAGCACTTTATATGGAAACCTAACTCCACCCCTCCCCCAAAAGTGCCCTTCATTGCATTTTCCCGGAGAAATGTTTCAAATACAAGTTGTAGCTCTTTGAATATGTGGTTGATATTTCAAGTTTAAAGAAAATCGCCGGAGCCATTTTTGAGAAAATCGCAAAAAAGTAAAAAATCCAACTAGTAAAGTGGTACTTCCGGTTGAGGAATTTTGACAGATAACTTAGTGTTAGATCCCATGGTGATACCTAAACGGAATATCAAGTTTCAACTTTCTACGGTTTTTCGTTTCTGAGCTATGCTGTTCACATACATACATACATACACAACACACACACCACACACACACACACGGGGCACACACACAGACCATTTGCTAAAAACCACTTTTTTGGACTCAGGGGACCTCAAAACGGATATTTCCGGTGAAAACTCGATATCGAAAATTTGACACGATTACAATACTTTCTTTTTTTTTGTTTTTTTTTTTTTTTTTTTTTTTTTGTGTTTCCCATTACTTAGGAATAAGAGAAAGTAAAAATATACATCTCAAGAATATTAATTTCATTCAATTTCAATACATTAACTATAAAAATAAGCTAAGCTTTTCATTTAAATTTTCCAAGAACTTTTCATTTCTTTTTTTTTTTTTTTGTTACTTTCTCTTACTATCGTAAGAAGAAGTATTATAATTATTTCAGAAATTTCGAAATTGATTTTCTGTGGGAAATACATACCAAAAGTTGACTTCCCCTGATCCTTAAAACAGAATAAATTTTTTAATAAATATCTCATTTTCATTTCGTTTTAAAACGTATTTCTTTGAGTTGATATACAACAAATTATAAAGAAAGATTGAATATGTTAAAAAATGTCACAATTTGGAAGAATCCCGAGGGATAGGAAGAGGCAGTTGCTCTGAGTCGCTAGAGAGGTTTATAACTAGATATTGTATCTTGCAGACACAGTCCTATATGTGAAGTGTACGATAATAACAGAACACTCAAGGGAATAAAAATATTAGTTTTGTTTAGGTGGCAGCCCTTACTTACTTAATACAAGACTGTTTTATAATGGCATTTATTTATTCATAAAGAAGTATTTTTAAAAATACTCACACTAGTTATTAGAGGAAATATTGTAATCGTGTCAAATTTTCGATATCGAGTTTTCACTGGAAATATCCGTTTTAAGGTCCCCTGAGTCCAAAAAAAATGGTTTTTAAAGATAGTCTGTGTGTGAGTGCATGTATGTGAACAGGATAGCTCAAAAACGAAAAACCCTTGAAAGTTCAAACTTGATATTCCCTATCATCATGGGATCCACAGTAGGTTACCTGTCAAAATTCCTCAACCATAAGGAATACCAAAACAAGAATTAGTTGGCTTCTCGACCAATTCAAGGTAAAAAACAAAACACCAAAAAATAAATTTTGTAATGGTTTTTTTTAATAATTAACAAGTTCGACGTTTCGACAAACGTTGTTTACCTTCTTCGGAAACAATACAAAAAAAAAAAAAAATATTATAACAAACAAAAAACAAAATACATAGGTGTGATTACAGTAGGACTGCTAAGTCTGTAATTACACTAAAGTGCTATTTCAATTTATTACACAATTCTATCAACTGAATAATATTAATTAGAATTAAATATGTTGTTGAAATTCCGAGTTTAAAGAAAATCAGAACACCGGAAATGCGTTTTTACTAAAAAGTATTTTTCAGTTTTCTGGTATTTTTTTTTTACTTTCTTGGAATTTTCTCAAAAATGGCTCCAACGATTTTTTTTTCAAACTTAGTCTATCAACTACACATGCTAAGATCTACAATTATTATTTAAAACATTTCCCTGGGAAAATTAATGTAAGGTCACTTTTTGGGGAGGGCGTGGGTAGGTTTTCCTCCTAAGTGCTATTTTAGTTTACTATACAATTCTGTCATTTTTAAATATATTAATTAAAATTAAATGTGTTGTTGAAAATTCCGGTTTGAAGAAAATCAGAACCCGGAAGTGCGTTTTTACTGAAAAGTATTTTCAGTTTTCTGGTATTTTTTCGCGAAAACGGCTCCAACAATTTTCTTTAAAGTAGGAATGTGTACTATACATATAAAGAGCTACAACTTTTATTGAAAACAGTTTCTCCTGCTGAATTCCTTTAAAGGGGCTTTTGGGGCCAGGGGTGGGGTTATGTTTTTTTTTTTGTTTTTTTTTTTTTTATTTTTTAATGGGCTATCGTAGTTGATTATATAATTCTATCATCTGAACAAAATTAACTAGAAATAAATAGATTGCCAAAATTCCGAGTTTCAAGAAAATTAGTAAACCAGAATCTGCGCTTTACTGAACAATATTCAGTTGTCGACGAACTCCAAAGAATTTCATCAAATTTGGTACACAAACCATAAAATTTGTCAATTAGGTATAATTTTGAAAACTGGAGTAAGAGAAAGTTGTGTGAGTGTATCACACCAGATTTTTTTTTGTTTTTTTTTTTTAAACCTAATCTATACAGTTTGTGAAATTCACTGTATCAAAAAGAATTATGGCGATCGTGCCAAATAATTGAAATTATATTTTCATCGGGAAATACATATTTTCGAATCCCCTGAGTATTAAAAAAAAAATATTTTTAGCAAACGGTTTAATTTGTATTAGTGTGCGTGTGTGTAAACACAAGAAAGAGCTCAAAATAGCTCGAACCGGAAGTTCGATTTTCGCAAAAATTTGCTCTAACTACAAATTTTCTTTAAAATTTGTATACTATCAATATACATAATTACGTTTAACATTTATTTGAGACGTTTTACCGGGAAAATTGATTTTATGAGAGGTTCTGGGGGGGGGGAAATAATAGCTTTAAAATTCCCTCTAAAGTACCGCTTTTGTACAATATATAATTCTGCCACCTCTATAATTATATATACGTTAAAAACACGCTAGAATTACAAATTTGAAGGAATCTGGTTAACCGGAAGTGTAATTCTGCAAAATAGATTGTTGAGTTTTTTTTTTTGTTTTAAAATAAAATTAAGTCACATTTCCGGTTAATAGATTTTGACTTAAATCTTGATGTCAAATCGGTAGTGATAACTGTTCGGGCTATTTGAAATGTTTCGTTTTTTGATATATTTCATTCATTCTCTCTCTTTCTCTCACTTTCTTCATTTTCATCAAATTTTGATGAAGAATTTTGATGAATTCATTATAAATTTTTTTTTTATTATTTTTTCTTTAATGCGCGTCAACATCTAAGGCATCTTTGGCACCCGGAGTCTTCTTAGTGCACTGTTGGGCTCCGGACAGTGTTCTCTCGCTACAAACACTGTCCCTTACCAGCACCGATCAGTGGAGCTGTAGAGGATCCTAGGAAGAAAAAAAATCTAAGGGTAGCACTGGGCTCTATTGTAAAATTTGAATTTAATTTAATTTAATATAACATTGTTTAAATTAATAATAGATGATAGTTTTTCAACAATAAATACTATGCGCAGAAGATAAGCTTAGTTTTCAGTAATATTCTTTACTTATATTATCTATTTAAACAGAATTGATTGTAGTTGATTTTTGAAGTGTAGGTTTTTTGGCTGTTATTGTTTTAATTTTTTACTGGGATGATGAATTTGAAACCTTGTTACAGCCATAATTTTATTTATTTTTTCATTATTTTATATTACAATCTTTCCCAACGTTTCGACACTCCAAATAATAGAAAATTAAAAATTAAAATTATAAAATACAATTTTTTTTATAATTTGTACATCTGTATACAGAGCATTCTTGTCCGAAAATTATATTATACAACCTCTGTTAAAATTTTAATGTAGTATGTTGCTTATTTGTAACTAATACTAAGGCCACGTTATTATTTTTATTATTTAGATTTTTGATTTTGTAACATTGATGTTTCTGTTTTATAAAAACTGAGTATGAATAAACTCAGTATGAATTAAACAGAAACCACGTTGTTCACAAACCTAATACGACAATAAGGCGTCTAAATTTAATAAATTAACATAAATATAAAAAACACAGAGGACTGTAACACATCAATGTTACAAAATCAAAAATCTAAATAATAAAAATAATAACGTGGCCTTAGTATTAGTTACAAAATAAGCAACATACTACATTAAAATTTAACAAAGGTTGGTATAATATAATTTTCGGACAAGAATGCTCTGTATACAGATGTACAAATTATATAAAAAAATTTTTATTGTATAATAGTTTAATTTTTAATTTTCTATTATTTGGAGTGTCGAAACGTCGGGAAAGATTGTTGATATAAAATAATGAAAAAATAAATAAAATTATGGCTGTAACAAGGTTTCAAATTCATCATCCCAGTACAGAATTGATTATTATACTCGTATATCTTCATATGATTTATTGTTCTATATTCAGCTTGATTATTCATTTAAATTGTTCTAGATAATATTCATCAAATGTAATTTGTCTTAGCGACACATGTATTATGGATCTGAGAGGATGTGGAAAATAAATTCTCCATCAATAATTGCTGATTGCTCAAAAAAAAAAAAAAAAAAAAAAAAAGACACTAGACACACATACATACAGACCATTTGTTAAAAATATTTTTATTTAAACTCTGGGAAAGCTCAAAATATGAATTTAAACTCAAATTTCGAAAAATTTTCCATCATCCCCAACCATATTAAAATAAAGTAGAAGATATTTTTACAATATACCTAATTAATCCAGCTATATTTAATTAAACAAACTTTTAATATAATTATGATAGTAATCCTTTTTTTAACGCTCTGATTTTAGTTGTGGAAAATTATGCAGATATAAACCATCTGTAGAAATATTAAACAATAATTAAATCTAACCTTTTGCTCCATTTTTTTCGCTTAGTTCACTAAATTTTCATTTTAACATATTGAGAGAGATACTGCAGTACCTAGTAAAATTTTCCACCAACCCCTCCAGTGAGAATAGTTTATTCAGCATACCTGTTTGCCCTCACCCGGTAAAAACCAGATGTTGAACCAGATACTAAGCAAGACTAAAATAGTAGTTTATACGTCCAACATGTTGTTCTAGTTCTAGAATTGTATTTAAAAAAAAAGTATTTCCATGTACTAATTCATGTTGGCACTTTGACTGTATATTTTAATTTATCCTCCTCAATATTTACTTTCTCTTATTCTGGTAAGAGGCAATTATGATTGCGAAAGGGATTGCGATTATATTAAGAGAAAGCTGACAGACCCAGCCTTAACTTAAAATGGGTTTCAGATTCAAGTAATCCTTCTGTCATAAAGAAAAACCGAAAGTATAATTCCCACCACCTATTGGTTACATGTATGAGAATAGAGGAAAATCTCTTAATTGCACAAATAATTAAAATTCCTTATTTCGGAGATTCATCGAGTTAGGATCAGTAGATTAACTCAAAAGCCTAAATTTCGACAGATTTTCTGATTATCAACAAAGGTTTTGGTAATTGAATTTAAATTATTATTTCACTCATTATTAGTATGATGTCATAAATATTGCAACTATTTATTACTATAATATTAATTTTTATTAACTATCAAAGCCATGATAACAGTAGATTTTTTTGAAGTAAATGATTCTTATCTATTGAAGGAGCTCCAACGAATCTCCAAAACAAAGAACATCATTTTGAAGGTCAACTGTGGAAATACAATTCAATAATATGAAAATTATAATATTTGTTAGATAAGAAAACCATATGACTGTTTCACACCAGATTTTCAGGATTCTGAATGATACATTTTGAAAATTAATCTTTTTTCTTCCAAATATTTTTTTAATACTTTCAGTAGAAATGTAGCACCAGTTATTTCTATTGAAATAAATAAATATGTTAAGTTTAAAAATAAGATAAACAACAAAAATTAATTTAATTTAATTCTCTTATGTATTGTATTTGTTTTGTTGACTCTATTATGAAAGAGATAAATATATAAAACACTAAATCCATCCTATAGTATTTATTTACCGAATAGTGTTTATTTTATGTTATTATATAATATCTATTTATAGGCAGGCAGTCATGGTCGGATCTATTCACAATTTATAATATATTTCATATAATTAATTATTGTTCATTTATTTCTTCAATAATTTTTTAAAGAATTTCTCACTTAGAAATGTAGTACAAGAAATAATAATGTATTCTGTTGAAAATGAAATACTATTATTCTAGTAAGAGAATTTTCTTTAATTGGTTAACAAAGTAACAAACATGCCACTTATATTGGAAAAATCAGCATAGAAATAATGTCTCTGTGTATATATATATATATATATATATATATCATGTGGTTCTGTCGTGTGCTGCTTGCTGCGGAAAATTCAGGAAGTAATAAAGAACAAAAATCAAAATATTATTTTTTAAGAACAAAAATCAAAATATTATTTTTCTTGTTGTTGATAATTTTAACTTAATTATAATTCTTATGAAGATAATATTCACCATGAAAGATTCAAAATTATGATTCAAATATCTGTATTAAAGGTCTGTGCGTTTGTTGAATTTTTTGTGTATTCCTTTATAACTTTGGGATAAGCTAGTCCAATCTAGATAAAACATTTTTTATGATTGCTCTTTAAATTCTAATTGCACTTATGGATTGATTTTTACTTTCTCTTTAGTATTGTAATTGTGTCGAATTTTTTGAAATCGAATTTTCACCGGAAATATACGTTTGGAGGTCTCCTGAGTTCAAAAAAGTGTTTTTTAGAAAATTGTCTGTGTGTGGCAACAGCATTGCTCAAAAACGAAAAATCATTAGATATAACCATGGGATCCGACA
The DNA here is from genome assembly GCA_011037195.1 of Triatoma infestans. Lineage (NCBI taxonomy): Eukaryota > Metazoa > Arthropoda > Insecta > Hemiptera > Reduviidae > Triatoma > Triatoma infestans. Next base: position 36,907 of record JAAEAF010006196.1, on the reverse strand, counting down.
GTAAATTATCTGTTCAAAGTCCGCAACCAGAAGTACCACTTTTTTTGTCAGTTTTTTGTAATTTTCTCAAAAACAGCTCAAATGATTTTCATTAAACATAGAATATCAACTACATATACAAAGAGCCACACTTTTTATTTGCAACATTTATCCGGGAAAATTCATTTAATGGTACTTCTGGCGGATGGGCGAGGTTAGATTTTCCTTTAAAATGCTATTTCTGTTTATTATACAATTCTATCATCTAAATAATATTAATTAGAATTAAATATGTTATTGAAATTTCGAATTTTTGAAGAAAATCAGATGAATGGAAAAGCGTTTTTACTGAAAAGTATTTTTCAGTTTTCTACGATTTTCTCTAAAACTACGAATGTGAACTATACATACAAAGAGTTACAACTTTGATTCGAAACATTTCTTGGAGTAAAATTATTTAAAGAGGGCTTTTTTGTGGAATCGGTTGGGTTATATTTTTCTTTAAAGCGCTATCATAGTTGATTATACAATTCTACCACCTAGACAAAGTTAATTAGAAATAAATACTGTGACGCAACAGGCCATGAAGGGGCAAGGCTTGCCAGACGGCGATGAATAGGAGGGGGCGTGTGTAAGCACGCCGCAGGGCCCAATGCCGTTTAGTTCCGGGCCTTCGCTACCTAGGGCGCTACTAACTGTAGCTTCCTACTTTTTATCACGATTTTGCACCCCACAAACACCGACTTTGCCCTCACGGGAATCAAACCCTGAATTCTCGCACTAAAGGCGAGAGCGTTAGCCACTAGACCAACGCGTGAGGACTTAGAAATAAATAGACAGTCAAAATTCCGTATTTCAAGAAAATTATTATATTGGACGTGCGTTTTTGCTGAACAGTTTTTTTTTTTTTTTTTTAAATTTATCAATTACAATTTTGTAAACTGCAGTAAGAGAAAGTTGTCTTCATGTTTCAGAGAAGTTGTACTACTTACCAATGAGCTTCCTGATTTTTTATTGTTGAGATATTTTATTCACAAACAAACACACACACTCACACATTCGCTAAAAACAAGTTTGTTTATCTTACTCAAAACATCTTAAAACATCGACTTCTGGTGAAAACTCAATTTCATATATTTGACATGATCTTAATTCTTCCTCTTGCTAGAAGTAAAAGAATGTCAAAATAATAAAGACAACCTTTAGATCACAGTAACTCCTCAATTTCACACAAGCACTATTAACAACAAAACATTTACATATAACAAATGCACCTCGATTAAGAGGCACAAACCAGGAGTCCCCTGGTTCTGCCTCACTTGGACATAGTTGTGGTGATGTAGGCTGTGAAACTTTTACCCTAATTTATTACCTTTTCAACTTGGACACACCACATCCAAAGTTAATTTTGGTATGCCAAAGTTTTTTCGCGGTACTTTTAAAACTATTTTCTTTTTTTTGTCAAGTTTCCCTCTCTTCATCAGTATTTTCTTTCATTTTTACTCTCTGCTCCGTCTCCCACCTTACTCATCATCATTTCTCGTTTAGTTTATTATACTAGAAAACTTCATGAAGTGAGACAATGGGAAAATTTCACTTCTTTATCTTGTTAATTCGGCCATATTTTACTTTTTCACATGGAATTAAGCTTTTGCCCTTTCTCTCCTGCTATAAGAGATAATAAAGTAGAAAGAAAGTAAAAAAAAAAAAAAAATTATAACTGCTTTCAAGAAATATACATCGTTTGCATTATATTCGGACAGGATATATATATGTATATATGACGCAGCCATGTTTTGCCATTATTTTTCACATTTCATATTTCTTTTCTCACTCGCCCTCTTTCTCTCACTCTTTATGCTACCATCTTACTTTTTTCTATGCTCTCATCTAGTTCTAGGGTTTTGTTGGAATGTAAAACTTTAATAAAAAGAAATTTCAGTAATCTGAAAACTCTGCATACATACTGAGCTATACATATATGAGCTATGGATATAGAACTAAGTTTAGAAAAGGTTTCTCTGTCTGTCTCTCTCTCTCTCTCTCTCTTTCATACACACACACACATTTTCCATGCCCACAAAAGTTATATCCCATTGAGACGGCACCATTTCGTTTTCTTGGTATTTCAAACATTAAAAAGAAAGTAGTACGTGACATATTTAACAAAAGGACTAAGAAGGATATTGTGGCATACATTATTTCATTTTCTAAATTTTCTCACTACTTCTCTTTAGAATAGGAAAAGGAAGTAACTCTCATCTTTTTAAAAAGGCATTTTACAAACATGATTTTTTTATATTTTTTTTTATTCTATTTTCTTTTATTCATACGGTTGGATTACTTTATTTATATAAAGAAGATACTAGAAACGTTTAAAAGGAAACAGCTATGTATGAATAAAGAAATCAAATCTGGGAGTATTTTACATATTCTTAAATTTTCCCTTTATTCTCTCGCTAGATTGTTTAATATAAATGCTAATATTGAATGTTCAATTTTCAGTATCGATGAAAAACAGTGTTTGAATAAATTTAATAATTTGAACTACAGCATTTTTTTTTTAAATAGTAGTTTGACGCTTCTCCCTCCTTATGTGGACTGGACACCTTGCTCAGATCGCAATGCTCAATCTCTCCGATTGATCACAAATTTCGCACCAAAGAGGTTGTTTATTGGATGCCCCCAAACCTGTGAGGACGTTACACCTTCTTCCAAAAGAAAGGAAAAACCCATGACAATTCCACTCCATGTCTTTCTTCTTCCTTGCGATTGCGATATCTTTTATTTTCGACCGTAGATTGGGGATAAATGTTCTTCTTTTCTTCTTCTGGGGCGCTACAGTCTTGACAGGACCTGTGCCACCTCAACCAGCATCCTTCATTCCTCTCGATCAAGGGCTCTCAAACGCCATCTACGCACGCCCCTGCTCCTCAGGTTTGCCTCCCTCCACATCGTCGAGCCACCTCATACGAGGCCTCCCTCGATGACGTCGACCCCAGGGAGTGCCATAAAGCAACCTTCTGGGCAAGCGTTCCGGCTTCATCCGCTCCCAATCCGACCCAACCACCTAAGGTCCGGTTCCTGGTATAGATCTTTTAACTCTGCATTCGACCTAATCCTCCACCGATAAATCATTTTGAGGATCTTCCTCTCCCAGTCGTTCAGAGCTCGCTCGTCTTCCCTGATCAATACCCACGTCTCACTTGCATAAGTAAATACTGGTCTTATCACCGTCTTATGTACCAGTAGCCTTGCACGTGTAGATAACGCTTTGAAGCGCGAGTACCATCTATTGCCTGCTGCAATTATCGCGCTGATAGTCAGGATTAGAACGGTTCATCGGGAAGAAGTTATTGCGTAGGCTAGGGCATCCGTTAGATTTTCACATTATGGACAGTTGGATTTGAATGAAAAGCTATTTTCCTTTGAACGGCACGATGATAATAGGACATATACACTTCAGTATTTGCGATGGCTTTTTAAGCTAAGAGGTGAACTTTTATACCTGAATCTCACTCCTTGGCTGGAGAGGGATGTCCAGACGTGTTCTTTATGCAATTTAAATGCTAGAGAAGATATCGTTCACTTTCTTGCAGTCTGCCCTATACTGACGGAATTCCGATTGCGTTACTTGGGTGTCCGTACCCTCGCTGTGAGTTCACTGAGAGATTATTTAAATGCTCTGGACTGTCATGGTCTCATAAATTTCGCCAGGTCTCCTTGGCGCTACCGTTTTCAGTTGGTGCAGGAATTTTGATTGTTGTTAATTTTCATCATGTAACTTAATTTGGTATTATTATAATTTATTTATGTATCATAAGTTTTTGTTGTTTTTATACTATTCTTTGGATTATGTAATATTGATAAAAGTTTATTTTTCCATTTAATTAACGGCATTAATTCCTTAAATTAAATTAGTAATTTATTTACTTGGCATTTATTATATTTGATTGATGACACTTATTGTTTTTGGTAATATGAAGTTGTTGGTTCATGTGTATTAGGATTTAAATTGGTTTTGTTTTACATCAACCTCCGGCTGACGGGTTTCCCAAGCCGTATATACTTGTGTTTTCAGTTTTGCTATAGAAATGTTTATTTGTGTTTCAATAAAGTATATTATTATTATTATTATTATTATTAACGCTTTGAAGCGCGAGTACCATCTATTGCCTGCTGCAATTATCGCTTAAAGTCAGAGGTAACGTCATTCTGTTCGGTAACAACCGCTCCTAATAGTTGAATCCTTTTACCCTCGCAAATTTATAGTTAATCAACTCGATGAAATCATCTTCTATGTCCGGGTTTTTCGCGGTTTTCATGTATATTGTTATTGTGTTAAATATTACCTTCTGCCTTTTTCCTATCCCATTTTATTCCTCTATTGGTGAGGAATATATAGATCATCTACAGATTAGTGGCAAGAACCAGTAATCTAGACGGCTTGTGAGGCTATTGTTATGGCCCATAAGATAACGCAGCCTCTTGTGTTACTTTTGGAGGGCCTGTTATGCTAACGGATTTAATTTGTTTTGGGGAGGGAGAGGAAGGTGAGCGGAGGAGGAGCATCTCGTCTGTTTCTTACCTAATGCCAAGCTAATTTCCTCTGATAGAGCCACAATGACGCGCTGAGGAATTCTTTTCTGCACAAATTAGAAGAATATTTGCAGACTCTGACAAAGACTACTGAAAAAACTAATCGTTATAAATCGATTTGTTCAGAGGAGACATTGACCCAGAAATAGATATCAAAGTTAACTGACTATTTTAAAGAAATGAATTTGTTAGGATGTAAAAATTACAAGAAATAACCCATCTCTAGCTGCCAGTTATAAAATTCTCTCTTGGGTTCTAAAAACCAATTTCAGAGAAAAGAAACACCAGAATTTATCAGAATTCAGAAAAAAAAATTCTAAATTAGAATTTACAGAAAAAATAAAAAATTGCTCAAATTTTTACGCCAGATTCTTGGAAGGATAGTGTAAATACGCAACACCTCTTTATTAATTTTAGAATGACTTACAACATTGTGGACAGAGAAAATTCTATCAGGCAATGATGGAAGGAGTAATTTCAACTCATGTTGCTTCTGCGCCTTTAAGGAATAGCTTGAAACTGTAGAGTAGGAATCCAATAAGAAGACCTTCTATCCCGCTTGCCTTTCAATATTGTACTGGAAAAAATAACAGATTATGGAATCCAGAAAGGGCCCAATACAATTATGCAAATGCTTGCTTATGCTAATGTCTTGGACATAATTGGAAGAACATATTCCTTCAAGAATTTCGTTAAATAGCTGGGCCTGGTAACTAATGAAGGCAAGGTGAAGTAGATGCTACAAGAACGTGAGCGACAGCATTCGATGAATGAGTTCAGTTTTTAAATAGGTCAGGTGCTTCACGTATACCTTGGTACTGATGTTACCTATAGCAACGATATCAATAAAGTAGCAAATAGGAAAACAAATCTTAAAATATTTTATAATTAAGCTGCTATCATAATCGACGAAGGTAACAAGATATTCTTATGACTAATTCTCACTTACAGGCCGAAGACAGTGTAATGTGATAAAGAGAACAGTTTACTTTCAAAATAAGAATTGTAAGGATGTTTGACCTCAAGATTCGGAAGAAATCAAACCCTGTTTTATTTGTTCAGGGAGGTGGTAAAGCACAAATATTTGATGACCTGTTAACAGATCATCTGCTGTGTATTTAGAAAATAAATTTTTTTTATAAGGATAAAGATTCTTTTGCGGTACTTGAAAGCGATTCCAGCTGGATGCTTGCAGCTCCAGAAACAAAAGGCACGCTACATTATCATGGTTCACCATCTCTTTTTTCACGAGGGCTTTGCTTCTCATGACCAGCACTTCCTAGAGGATTATCGAGCCATAAAAGGATGGAAAAATTAGATAAAGGCAACGCTTTTAATTGTTACCACCAAGCCCTAGCTTATGAGTGAAGATTTATTAAAAAAAAAAAAAAAGTAGATTTTGAGAAGCGTAGATGTTCGTTATATCTGTCTTTAAGTTGTCTACCCGATTGGCCTCTGTATAAATTGTTACATTTAGAGCAGAAAAGTTTTTAAATCTAAATGCGATAGTTTTCCAGGAAAAGTTTATGAGAATTATGTTGTTTTTTCAGACGAATAAAATCAATGAAGCAAATATGTTGGGTGTTTATTTTTGTTTAATCCTCTTGGTTTAATTCTGTTTATTATTTAATATTGTTTATTAGTAATGTTTGCATAGTAACTATTACTTCTGCTTTGGAATAAGATAGTGTTGAGTATTTACTTGTAGTTGGCAAGTATTAGGGATTTAGTTTTAATTAACTAGTTAGTTAGGTGGCTGAGAGATGCTAGTTTAAGCAAAGTGGAACACGAGGAACTGTGGAGTCATTTATTGTAATAATAAAGTACTTTTAAAGGGAATATCTGTAATATATCGTTACCCTTACCAAAATTAACATACGACTTGGCTCATAAAGTAATTAATGCATTAGCTTTTTATATATTCTAATTATTGTTTGAAACATTTCTAAAAGTTTCAAATTTTGATTTCAAAAAATATGAGCGACTTAATTAACACTTAAGTCTAATTTCCATAATCGAAGGAATTGTCTAGAAAAATTGCCTTCTGAGAAAAAAAATAATAGTTTTGTATTTTTGTTAAAAAGCAGTCAGTAATTGTTTAAATGATTTAAAATTGTTAGATAACAATTATTAATCTTAATTAGAGGAAGTAGGAAGGACACAAGTGTAATATATTTGTCTTTTAAAGATAAAAATAAAACTAGTTTTTGACTGTCGTTTTAAATTCATTATACCAACAGTATGGTATGTTTTAGATAAAATGTTTACATTATTTGGTTCAACATTAATTACATATTTAATATACGAAGATAGGCTTATCGGGTATAATCACCAAAAGTGTAAAATATTTATGAAAAATATCAATCAATTCATATATCAGGGAACTTTATTAATAACTTCCAGCACATTTTAGAAAGGCGAATGGAAGGTAATATAAAACCATTGTAATAATAAAGTACTTTTAAAGGGAATATCTGTAATATATCGTTACCCTTACCAAAATTAACATATGACTTGGTTCATAAAGAAAGTAATTTTGATTAAAAAAAAAAAAAATGTAAACCTTGTTAGAATTACACATACCTAATATCCCAAACCATAAAGGATCGCTTTGTTTGACTCCTCACCTAACAGCGAAATCTGGTCCAGTTTTGTCCATTACGATTCTCGCGTGACTTCCCTCATATCAGTCTTTTATAAGTCCAACAATACAGCATTATTATCAATGTCCTGGTTAATCAAACTTCGAAAAAGAAACTCATGCTTTACCAGGTCAAAAGCCCATATTGTTTAACTGCGCGCTGGAAGAGGTTTTTCGTACTTTGGATTGGGGTAATAAAGGAGTGAAAATAAATGGGGTATTTTTGTCAAATCTACGTTTTGCAGATGATGTTGTTCTCTTTTCAGAATCGGAGCAGGAACTTTCAGAGATGATAACATCATTGAATGAGGAAGGTAAAGGGGCTGGTCTTAGGATCAATGAAGAAAAAACTGTGCTAATGACAAACAGTAATAACACTGGTATCATTTTCTTAGAAGGCAAGAGATTCAGGTGGGTCGAAAGCATTGTGTATCTTGGGCAGCTCCTTTCATTTCACAATGGCACCTTAAAAGAAGTAAACTGTCGTATTAGCTTGGAAGAAATACTGGGCTCTCAAATTTGTTTTTAAAAGTGCCATGAGAACAGAATTGAAGTCCCAAGTTTTTGATTCCTGTATTCTTCCATGCTTGTTATATGGTGCACAGGTGTGGGCCACGTCGAAGAAAATTCAAAACAGGCTTAAGGCGACTCAGCGCTCAATGGAAAGAAGTATGCTTAATATTACAAGAAAAGATAGAGTTAAAAATGAACTTATAAGGGGAAAAAACTCGAGTGTCTGATTTGGTGGAAGCGGCGTTGAAGATAGATGGGCGAAGAGAGTAACTGAATGGATTCCTTTGGATAGCACTCGGAGAAAAGGTAGACCGCTCTCGAGATGGAAGGATGCTGTAACGGGACTCTGTGGAACATTGTGGCAAAGAAATGCTCAAAACAAGAAGGGATGGCAAAATCTAGGAGAGGCCTTTGCCGTCAGATGGGCCTAGTTACCAGATTTTTAATTTGTATAGAAACAAAATTATTACAAGGAAAGAATTACAAGAAGAAGTAACATTTTATTTTATTAATTTTCAATTAAACTTTTCGTTGTACTTTTTTGTATATATTATTTGTATTTTTTCTGGGAACAATAAAGGCTATTATTATTATTATTATTATTATTATATGCCAAACCATAAGCAGCGTAGCAAATCAGTGCACTCGAAAAACCGCGAGAAAAAGTTTGATATCTGAACTGGATCGGCACCAGAGATTCTGTGAATTAACTCTATTTATTAAAATAAAGTAGTGACTATTTTTTCAGGCTGTAGTGGAAGAAGCAAATAGAAATAAATTGAAATAGATTTTATATTTCAAATAAATTCAGTTTTAAAAGGTGAAAGGCAAGTTGGCTGGCAGAAGGGTAAAAATCCAGGTACCGTTAGAAGGAAATTCAAAGCATTCAGCACTATTGTCTGTTAGCCCTCTTATAGAAATTAAATATAAAGGGAGGTTTTAAAATACCAAGAGGAGCAGTCTCTCATCAATCGTCTTACGGCATTCATTTGAGAGAGTACATCAATGCCAGTTATAAGTGTTTAACATTTGAATAGATTTATGTGCAGAGTTTCTATATATTTGTAAGCTTAATTCATTTAAATAATTACTATTACTTAATTGTATAAATAATCTAATATAATAAATCTAAATAATTTTAGATTTTTTTTGTGTAATAATATAAATAAATCTAATATAATTTTAAATATTTTATACTTAAATTTAATTATTACTTTCTCTTACTCCTAAGTAAGAGGAAGTATTGTAATCGTGTCAAATTTTCGATATCGAGTTTTCACCGGAAATATCCGTTTTGAGGTCCCGTGAGTCCAAAAAAGTGGTTTTTAGCAAATGGTCTGTGTGTGTGTCTGTATGTTGTGTGTGTTGTGTGTGTGTATGTATGTGAACAGCATAGCTCAAAAACGAAAATCGTAGAAAGTTCAAACTTGATATTACGTTTAGGTATCACCATGGGATCTGACGGTGCGTTATGTGTCAATATTCCTCAACCGGAAGTACCACTTTACTAGTTGTTTTTTTTACGTTTTTGCAATTTTCTCTAAAAATGGCTCCGAAGATTTTCTTTAAACTTACTATATCAACTACACATACAAAGAGCTACAAACTTTTATTTGAAACATTTCTCAGGAAATTCTTTAAGGGCACTTCAGGTGGAGGGGTGGGGTTAGGTTTTCATCTTAACTGCTGTTTCAGTATATTAGACAATTCTGTCATCTAAATAATGTTAATTAGAATTAAATATGTTGTTGAATTCCGAGTTTGAAAAAAAATAGATAACCGGAAGTGCGTTTTTACTGAAATATAATTTTCAGTTTTCTGGTATTTTTCTCGAAAATGGCTCCAACGATTTTCTTTAAACCAGCGTTGTTAACTATACATATAAAGAGCTACAACTTTTATTTGAAACTTTTCCCCTGATAAATTCATTTAAGGGGACTTTTGGGGGAGGGGGGTTATGTTTTTCTTTAAAATGCTATCACAGTTGATTATACAATTCTGTCATCCAAATTGAAATAACTAGAAATTAATATATGACCCAAATTCCGAGTTTCAAGGAAATTAGTAAACCGGACAGTTTTACTGGACAGTGTTTTCACTTTTCGACGAATTTCATTAAATTTGGTACACTAACTAAAAATTTGTCAATTATAATTTTGAGAACTGGAGTAAGAGAAAGTTGTGTGAGTGTTTCACACCAGATTTTTTATTTATAACAATGGTTCTTATTCTCTATTTTTTAAACATATTATCTCTCTCTAAAACATAACACACATACAAAAAAAGCCCCTTTCAACACCGCACACATTACAACACAACCTACACACTCACCACCAATCACAATGGTGAAACAAACCAATTTGGCTAATGACATATTTTTACTTTTTATTACTATGCAGATGAAGTATTTGCGATCGTGAGAAATTTTCTACTTTGCGATCCGGATGTGAAACATATATTTTTGGGGTCGGCTACGTATCAAAGAAAAAATATTTATAGCGAATGGTCTAGGTGTGTTGTATATATATATATATATATATTGTTTATATATAATTACCATGATTATCTTTTATTTAAAAAAAAAAATCTGGTGTGAAACACTCACACAACTTTCTCTTACTCCATTTCTCAAAATGATAATTGATAAATTTTATAGTTTGTGTACCAAATTTAATGAAATTCGTCGAAAACTGAAAAAACTGTTCAGTAAAAGCGCACTTCCGGTTTACTAATTTTCTTGAAACTCGGAATTTCAGTCATCTATTTATTTCTAACTAATTATGTTTGGATGATAGAATTGTGTAATGAACTAGGATAGCACTTTGATGAAAAATCTAACCCCACCCCTCCCCTAAAAGTGCTCTTAAAAGAAATTTCCCAGAGAAATGTTTTAGATAAAAGTTGTAGATCTTTGCATGTTTAGTTTATATACGAAGTTTCAAAAAAATCGTCGGAGCCATTTTTGAGAAAATTGCGAAAAAGTGAATAAATCATTTAGTAAAGTGGTAAAGTAAACGCACTTCCGGTTATCCGATTTTTTCAAACTCGGAATTTCAACAACATATTTAATTCTAATTAACATTATTTAGATGGCAGAATTGTCTAATAAACTGAAATAGCACTTTAGATGGAAACCTAACCCCACCCCTCCCCCAAAAGTGCCCTTCAATGCATTTTCCCGGAGAAATGTTTCAAATAAAAGTTGTAGCTCTTTGTATGTGTGGTTGATGTTTAAAGTTTAAAGAAAATCGTCGGAGCCATTTTTGAGAAAATCGCAAAAAAGTAAAAAATCCAACTAGTAAAGTGGTACTTCCGGTTGAGGAATTTTTACAGATAACGTACAGTCAGATCCCATGGTGACTTCTAAACGGAATATCAATTTTCAACTTTCTACGATTTTTCGTTTTTGAGCTATGCTGTTCACATACATACATACACACACGGACACACACACACACAGACCATTTGCTAAAAACCACTTTTTTGGACTCAGGGAACCTCAAAACGGATATTTCCGGTGAAAACTCGATATCGAAAATTTGACAACGATTACAATACTTCCTCTTACTAGGAGTAAGAGAAAGTAAAAAACATTCTTAACTGCTTTAGGATAAGTTAAACAACAGATTAGTAGTTTTTTTTTTTGACTTATCTTGTTCACACTAAAAAACTTTTTTTCTACAGACTTGAAGACTGTACTTTTAGTCTCTAGAGAGTACAAGTGATTTTTTAATCTCTAGAGATTAAAAGAACTCCAATGTTGCCACTATTCAATTAGATAAATTTAACATTCCGATAAAAATGCTAAAATATTTTAATGATATTAACCTAAAGTAGGAATTTTTAAAGAAATATTTATTTTAACATTTTATAATCATTAAAACATAAGATCATTTTGTTACATTTCAACAGATTGTTTTACAACCTGTCCGAAGTTTACGTTTCCTTTTTCATTATACAAAATTCTCTTGCGTGCATATCTTTTACATACTTTTTTTTAAAAATATTTTTAACTTGTTAAAATATATATATATAATACTACTAATAATAATAATAGTTTTATTTAAACAAAAGTTACAATTGAATGCAATATGAAATTAGTTACAAACACGCATGGACTCAAAGTCCGTCCGCCAAGTTGACTCTCACTATTAATAATATTTAGTGCAAAATAAATCTAAAACAATCAAAATACTTTTTTATTTTGTAACTTCCATAATATGGAGACTCGTAAGCATAATCAAATTTAATTTTGGGAAAAAAATGTACATAATAACTAAATATATAAGCTTATCTCCTATTTTAAGTAAAATGAAAAACAAAATAAAATGAAATACGCAACGTAGATAATTATAGAATAAAAGATGGGGTTCGGTTATTTATTAAAAATTAAATTCGCTAATCAAAAAATTTCTATACTTCAAGGCACATTCGGTGTACTTATTTAAATTTTCCCATCCGAAATCGGCATTAAGATATTTTATTACTTCGTCAAAGCTAATAAGCTGTTGTCCTAACCATCTCAGCCTAAACTCTTGCAATATTGGACAAAACCCTATAAAATGAATTACATTTTCTATTGCACCTAAATTACATAGTGCGTACTTACGCGCTCTCTCTTCTCTACTGATATTGTAATTTAAGTTCAGCGACTCTCCTCTCAGTTTCATGATTATTGACATCTTCCTACTGTTATTTACATCGTTAATGTAATGTTTACCAACTAAACTAGTATTTAATTCTTTGTATAATACATGAAATCCAGAGCGGGTAGCGCTAGACTTTAGATAATGCTCGAATTCCCTGTTTATGTTTTCTAACAGATTTTCAAATAAATCCCTATCGTGTAATATGTGTAACTCTAGGAGAAATGATAAATATTATTATGATATTTATGTTAAATATAAATTAACAAAAATTACATTTTTGTGTAAGGCGAAATTTGGGGTTTTTGAAGGTTGGGTGAAAACAATAGGGAACAGTTATGAAGGTAGAATACCTTCAGGTACAGTAAAAGGAATTTCCCTTCCTTTCACTCTTCAGTGGAGGAGGGGATTATATAAATCTAGGGCCAGAAATAGTGAGGGATCAAATTTGTAGTGATGAGAAATCTGTGTATAGGAAAAGCAGTGCAATCCGAAAATGTATAATACTGACATGGTGCAAACCCAACCTTCAACAAATTTTTATATGTAAGTCTTATTATGAATTAATCCCTGTAATTTTGGTTTTATCTTAAGACAAGATTTGATACTAACTTATTAACTTATTTTGTTATTATTAAATATATACATGATAATAATGAGCTATGTATGATTTATTTCACATCCTCTCCTAGTTCAGGTGAACACAGACCTCACGAGATCCCTTTAGAGAAGAGTTAAAATAAAAATTATAATTATTTACGACTCCAAATTTCTTTTTTATACCCCCCAATTATATATAATATTACAATCGTCATTCTGATTATAGTTAAACATTGGTAATCCATATTTATTACATAATTGTTGGCATAAAATATATATATCTATATATATGTATATTTATAGTTTTATCGTAATAATAAACTTCTTTACGATTCTCTTTTAGTTGCTACAATCTCGTTAAAAACATTTTTTCATTCTCAGGGGACCTCAAAACATGTATTTCCACTGAAAACCCATTTTCAAAAGTTTGACGCAATCGCAATCATTCTTCTTACAGTAGTAAGAGAAAGTAAAAATCGCAAAAACAACCCCAATTCCATTTCTTCTGGATTTAGCATCGGGTTAAAGTTGACCTAACATTCGAGATTAGTACTCAGCGATCTGATGCACCCTGACTCATCTTTAAACAAATAACATCATAATTATTATTATGAAAAAGAAATTTTTATTTAATCAGAAATGTAACTATTTTTCACAATTGGTCATGTTTTCCTTCTGTCCCTTTATACGGCAGCTATATTATTATTATATACATCATTTTAGTCATATCTTAGGGATAAAAAGGGACTGCGGTGTACCTTATTTTTTCTAGCTTTGATCTTTTTACCATAAAGGCACCTTCCATAATATACTATCTCATTTTCATTTTTTTATCTCACGTTCTTTTATGAAATGTATCTAATGCAGACAGCATTTGAGCAAGCATATATGAATGAAAAAAATAATAATATTATGTAAAAAAAAATTAAAGATACTTATTTTAATATTCATATGGTGTAAATAATTGGACATGTAATGGAAGTATGGCTTCTTAAAAAAATGGATTCTGAATTATTTCTGAAAAAAATTTATCCATTTATTTAAATATATTAACAAAAAAAGTTGTTACACATATATATGGGTAAATCAATGTCTGCGTAACCGAGATATCATTTCTAATGTGAGCTGGTTTGACACCTAGTAAATAATACACGATGTTCATCCTGGACTTTAGCAAAATTAAAAAGCTGAAACTACAGTTAGTAGCAGACTTAAGGTGCCACAGCCAGAATACGGTGATAAAAATGTGACTTGCTGGCCCACATCCAGCAATTAAAAACATTCGTTGAACATAAATCAGTAATGTCGACCCAGAATCTGTGATCAACATGGCTGGGATACAGTATCTACAGTCTGGATGTAGCGTCGGGTTAAAGTATTACGTGGAAGGTATCTACAATAAATAATAGAGCTTTGAAAATATTCCATTCTAGGTGGCCTTAAAGCAAGGGAGGAGGAATTTATCAAAGGTTGGCAGTGGCTGGGGGCATGTGGCTTACGGATGGCTCCATGATGGCAATGCGGTGCTGGGGCCGGTATAATATTGGTGAAACCGGAAACACTCGTAGAGAAGCCTTTTAGCAACTACTTCACGGTATTTCAGGCCGGAATTTTTGTAATTAAGATCTTTACTGAGGAAAACCTGAGAATGCCCTTAAAAATAATGAGATTCTCATTTTCTCGGACAACCAGGCTGCACTGAAGGCTCTTGCTGCCTTTTAGAACCACTTTATCTCTAGTTAAGCAGTGTAGAGAAGAATCCTTGACGCAACTTTTTTCATCACAATAAAGTTTGGCTGGAATGGGTGCCTAGATGTATAAGGATTAAAGGCAATGAAACAAGTGACCCAACCGACCAGAATGAGGCGAATACTCCGTTCTGTAGTCCAGAACCTGTACTAGGATAATCAAAGGGACTGTAAGTACATGTCTTAGAGAGTAGGCTCTAGAGAGAGCAAGACAAAATCTGGAAACTAAGTTCAGGATCCAAATACCGCGAGATGATGTGGTCAAAGCTACAATGCTACCATTTCAGGTTTATCCAACTTTTATATAACGTTAATGAGGATCACATCATCGTCGTCAATTATGCATCAACCGACTTACGCTATCTCTGGTCTCGTTTAGAATAGATCGCCAATTGTCTCTCTCTTTCTCTCTGTTGATGCTGTCATCCAGTTGTGGACATTAAATAGGACTCGCACATTACTCCTCACGCCATCCATAAATACACCTATCACTTTCATTGATTAAAATAATTTTCCAAGAAAGTTATTTTTAACCAGATGAGTCTTTCATTAGACTATAGTCCAACGTGGAAAGTCCACTGTTGTAAGAGAGAGAAATGAAAGTGCTCATTCCAGAAATTTTCATTGGTTTCTCGACAGGAACATTCCTTCCTAATCTAAAGCGGCGTTTACACGATCAATATTATTGTCAATACCAGTATTGACAATATTTCCATCAATACTCATACTAACCACTATCAATATTTCATTACCTTACACGATCAATATTATTGTCAATACTACTTACTATTTCTGCCACTAGGAGAGTGTATTTACGTGTTTATACTCATCAGTTTAGTTGTTTTTTTTTTGTAACCTTTAAAAAATGAATAATCGTTCTAAAGCTTGCTTAGCCATTATTGAATAGTATCGCTTTTGTTTTTTACCGGTAAGTTGCAACGTTGGATAAAACTAATGAACTGAGTAATGGCGGAAATATTGGCGCCGCCCCTAAACCAATAATATTGTCGATATCCCCTCCAATTCTCAGTATTGATAGAAAATCTGAATTTCATCAATACTCTTGTCAATAACGACCATCAATACATTTTTTTTCACCTTACACGATCAATATTATTGTCAATTACTCTAAAGTATTGTCAATATTATTGATCGTGTAAACGCCGCTTTAAGTGAGTGCTTTAGGAGAAATGGATATTTTTATATTCAAAAATACTGAAAATAGTTTTCTTGATTTAAATTTAAGCTATGAAGAAACATGCTTTGTTGATTACCAAAACTGTCATGAAAAATCGGGAAAAAACAAGCTCTGGTGAGCAAACAGAAAGTTTTGTTGCATTAACATAAAGTTATACCGTATGGAAAGAGTAATGCATATTAGGTAGTTCTAACAACTATATATAGACAGGAGTTCCAGTATAAAAGTTTATAAGTTTACAAAGTTTTGCATGTGTTAGAGTATTATTCGCACATGGTAAACCTAAAACTTCGGAAAATTTTAATGGGTGAACTTTACTTTCTCCACGACTTAATTGAATAATGCCTTTCTAACAATTAGACGTTAAAAAGTACAATTTGCTTATATAAAACTGAAGTGAAATAAAATGAAATTAGAAGCATTTCATGCTACTATTTTTCCAATTTTCTATTTTATTAGAAGAAAATAATTATATCCTTTTACAAAATTATTATAAATAGTTATTTATTTGTCAAGTGCCAGTTTTACATACTCCAGTTCAGGGTTACGCGCGCAAGGCAAGAATGTGGCAACTGAACGAACTATAATTGTGAAAGGACTACTCTTGCAATAAAGGTGATATTTTTCTAGTAAAACACTGAAACTATTTAGAAAGATCTAATTTGATACTTGAACGTCTTTTTCTTACTGCATTTTACATAGTTCTAATTAATACATTTCCTTCAAACTAGCAAGTTTCACTCAATTTAATTGACATCAATACTAAATGTATCCGGGTGAATCTAAATTATAAACAAAAATTAAGGGAACCATGACCTCCAACTCCCTCCTAGGTCCTCCTAAAATCTACTTATTCAGAGAAAAATATTTCAATCAAAGGTAAGAATAAATGTGTAGGTAGATATAACAAATTCAAAGAAACTATTGGTTTAGCAATGACTAAACATGCCAAAAGTTTTTACAAACTTCTTTGAAGACGATGCAAATTTCCTACAAAACTGAAAAGACTTACGTATTAAGACTCTGAAACATATGTAGACTTACAAACTGGAACTGTGAGGGGTCACCCCAATCTATTACAAATATACAAACTATTCAATCAATCCGATCCAAATTATTTCGAAGATATTTAACGCATCCCCTAATATGTCACAAACCTCACTCTCCATAAGATTGTAGATTTTTGTAGGTGATTATTGCACTGTGACATGAAAGATCTATTGTGGCCCCCGGAGCCTTCTCTGCAATGCACAGCCGGCCTCTAAGCAGCGTTCTCTGGCTATAGACAACACTGCCCATCATCGGACAGTGATTTGTAGAGGCTACTAGAAAGAAAAAAAATCTAAGGGCAGCATGCTGGATTCTAACCCGAGACTTTTGCGTTGCTAGTCCAGCGCGCTACCACTGAGCTAATCCCTTCCTCCTACTTTGGCTTTCGCCAATTAACTAGGGATGGAAACCCTTGTTTATGTACTGTGTTTCGTCCTTGTCTGTAAAGTGTAGAGTGTTTGCCGTCTGTGTATTGTGAACTGTTCTGATGAAGTGCATGGAGTACTGAGCTGTGATAACCCGTGGTGTCGCTACTCCCCGAATAACTGCATGCAACAGACACCGCTTGCCGGCATCACTCTCCATAAGGATCGTACAAACAATTTGCATAGACAAAATATCTCAGATACCATACCGCATCTTATTGCTCTAAATCCATTTATACAGGTCTCTAGCATCGAGTACGATCCATTTACAACCCATCACGCCTTTTGGATTGCTTGTAGCACCGATATTATTTTCGGGTTTGATCAAACCACCCTACGACAATCTCATAATTGGGTAGTTTCTCTCCTCCTACTCTTCAAGTCAAGATACCATACAAATTATAAATTTTGTATTGGGTTTATTTTGTATTAACGTTGTGTTTCAAGTAATTCTAAACAGTAAATTCCAATAAAATTTGAATTAAAATGTAGATTAAGAAATCACGTGAGATATACGTTGAATCAGATAGCCCTGATTTTACCCATTAGAGTTCAACATTTTCCTTAAAAAAAAAAACAAAAAAACACGCAAGGAAAACAATATAAACAATTGATTACTCCACTATACATCCACAAATCCAACTATTTTTATCGTAAATAACCTCGAACTCAAAGAACTCTTTCGTTTGAAAGTTTGTCGTTTGGTTTGTTTACTCGACTTACATTAACTTTTATTAACTTTCTATAGTCTACCTTGTTTTTTAATTGTTACTTTTCTTATGATGTTAGTTTAGACAATATAATATTTTTTAGTAGAAGTTAATGAATAGTTAATTTGGTAATTTTAAATGAAGTAAGCAATGAATAAAATAATAAATGTAATGAAATATTGAAGATTACATTTTTTACAATACAATCAACCTTATGGAGGTAAGATGTGAAAAATAAAAAAAATATTTAAAAGAAACAAACTTCAAAAATATGTCATTAAATGGACTACTTAAATTCACAACTTAATACACTAAAAATAAACCAGGGGTGGCCAGTCACGCGGCACTTTTGTAATATCAGAAGTGGTGAATAAATATTGAATGATTTTTATTCAATTAATATACGTAACAATACGATTGGTTTCGAAATCCTTTTGCAAACCAATGCTATAAATTCTGCAGCTGCACTTTCTCTGCAAATTCGAGAGGAATTTATTGAATTGAGTAACGAAAGGACGCTAAAACTTCACTTTGCCGAAGTTTTCCCCATTGGTTGCTTTCTGGATTTCGGTTAGAAAAGAATATCCACGCTATCTATATTTCAGTCCACGCTATTTCAATTCTACTCCCATTTTCAACGACATATTTATGTGAAAAAAGTTTTATCAACTCCAATGATAATTAGAAATGTTAATTAAGCGGTCGTGTTTAAAAGGTCTTGATCATGAACTTTGGATTACACTTTCAAATATCGAACTGAATATATAAAACATTTGTGTTCATTGAAACAAGCTCAGGTATCACATTATTTAACCTATTTTTTTTTTTTTTTTTTTACCTTATTTTATGTGAGTATAGTTCTTAAAATTATTTATTTATTTTTATTTATTATTAATAATTTGTCTCGGAGACATACCCCATACAAATGAAGACTGGTCAAATACAGTGAACAACATAGTAAGAAAAAAGAGACCAGAATATATAAACAATACAATATAGAACAATACAACACAAAATATAGAGTAACAACAGTAAATACACAGCACACTGCATTGTATCCATATTTAAATAACAAATATATATTTATAAATCTGAATATAACCGACAAAAAGTGGCGATATAAGTATATAATCAATCCTACACTGTAAACTAATTCATTAGTGTATAATGCTCGTGTTTTGAGGCAATTAATTGTAAAGAGTATAATTTTAATTTTCATTTTCGTATCTAAAAACCAACACATTGTGGAACTGCTCCATTGATACATTCTTACTTGCGGATGTACTGATACGAAGCGATTTCAGAACCGGACAACTACTATTAAGTGGTTACAATCTTCCACAATCATTATGCCGCTATGTGCATATTTCTTGGGTTTTTATTAGGTGTGGTGACATTTTTTCACTGAAATTTATTCGTAAATTTGTATGTATATTTTTATTTTCAAATAAAAAAAAATTATATATATTTATGCATTCCCTATTTTGTATATATACATATATCTTTTGTTGGCCACGAATTGGGAAAAGAACTTTGTTGTGCTTGGGCCAAGAAAAGGTTGCGGGCAAGGCTCTAGATGTAAATGGGATAGAACGCCCATAATAACTTTTAATATCCCAAAGTACTTGCCTTTTCGTTATGCAACCGCTCTCTACTCTAATTAGCCACTCGCCTAGAGATTCTGGTTTATTAGAATGGAAATAAATGAAGAAAAGTTTTATCTTAACTATTTGCTATCAAAATGAATATCGAAAAAAATATTGTCAAAATAATAATTCATCTGGATATATTTTTTCAAGAACTTACATTCCAGGCGAATATGCTCAAGTGGGGATCGTCCTGAAATTGATAAACTAAATCTTATTTGGAGATTTATATACACATCTCTTCTATACTGGAAAAAAGATCCATCACAAAGCAAATGTGATTGCATAGTTTCTAGATATCTTATCAAGTACGTATATAGAGGCAGGTATAGTAAGATGAACGCGTGACTAATGACAAAAAATGTATTTTATTGGCTCGAATGTTATTTTATTTGAGTTTTACTTAGTTTAAACTTGAATTAATCGAAATTAAAATCTTATAAAATGTTCTCAAATAAAACTTCTTTGTAATGCTAAGTTCATAACTCGACTATTAAATGTTAAGTACTTCTACTACAATTTTTTATTACAATTTTAGTGAAAGGGCTGAGATCTTACAGATTTTTCCTAATTATTTTTAACTGGAAATACACATATTGATTCTTTGACCAAAAAAAAAGTCTTGAGCCCTGAAATGTGTGTTTGTGGTGTGTGGTTTTGTATTGGTGTCTGTGGCTCGTGCAGTTGATGTGACTATGTAGTAAGAGTAAGGATCAATGTGTAATCAATATTGTCGGCAATGATTATGACATATCACTGTGTAAGTTATCAAGAAATTGAAACGTGCTTGATTTCCGTTTTAGATATCGATCCGACATAAAATTCAGAAACAAATACGTCAAGTGGTAATAATTATGTCCGAATTTTTTAGATGATTTTCATTTTGGTGGTGCCCTCCACCAGTCTTGCTCCAAAATGCTATTATTATATAATTAAGAGTATGATTAAAAAAAAAGACTTAAAAAAATATTTAAGGAAATTATGAGAGGAATGTGACTTTGCAAAATATATCTTTATAAGTATATATTGGCTTTTCTGGGAAAGAACTATAAAGATTTTCCATAAACTATTTATATTTCCAATATTTCCCCGAAAATGGATTTCACGAAATTCTGGCGAAACTATACACTCAATTGTAACAAACTGATTTTGCTCTGTGCAAGTCTGTGTTCTGTTTATCAAGGCCATACTGATGATGGGCGATCGCCCAAAGCCGGTCGATGGCCACAAAATGAAAAGAAAATATCTATCAAGGAAAATAAGTCTGATATTCAATATTAACTGACTAAAAGTTGGAATTTTTCACTAAACCTTAGATGCGCTTATATTATACCCCCCCCCCCGTCAGCCTGCTTCATTCAGCCATTTGGTGCGTTCGCCCAACTTCAGGATTTCTTGATATATACGCCTTTATATAATTTTTATTAATTTGGGCGAATTTGTTAGAGTTTTTATAAGCAAGACCTTTCAATGGTTGTAACTACGTTGCCCCAAATTCGAAACCAGCGAATTTACTGGCCTTTTAATGGATGTGAGGAGAAGAGAAAATTTAGAGAGAACTGCTTTTGGAGAAATAAACTAGATGATAGGCTTGAGCACTGTGTAATGAGAGAGCACACAAACTGCAAGGACTTTACAAGTATAATAGAAGTTAGGTAGCAAGAGAGAGATATATATATATATAGAGACAGACTGGCTGAGTGATGAGAGAAGGTTGCTGACTGGTTGTAAACTCGTCGTAAACTATTGTAAAATTGTTCTCTTGGATGGGGGCTAGCTCGCCTGTATATATATATATATATATTATATATATATACTTTCCCACCCTAGCCTGGCCTAGATAGCGGGTAACTAGATTGATTCAATTTTGTGTTTCTCCGCTCTTCGGATCCTATAAATCTATAAAGATTCAGATCCCATTCAAACTGCTATTTTTGTTATAAAAATATAAATATTAAGTATGTATCTGGTATTTTATCCGTCATAGCATTCTTGACAAGTTTCAGATTTTCATCCATCGTCAGAGCAAAATTCACCAAGATCTTGTAGAGAGTTCACCTCAACGTTATGTTTCTATTACACTGACACTTGTTGATTCGCCCAAAACCGGTCAATAATAACAAAATGAATGCACGCCAACCAACAACTGTGAATGTAACAGAAACATTATGTCGAAGTGAACGCTTTTCACGAACTTGGTGAATTTACTCTGACGATGGATGAAAACCCGATCAGGAACAATATAAATATGCATGCTACGACGGATAAAATACCAGATACCAGCCAGCATTGCGGGACCCATCCACATATTCAAGTAAGTATGTATATCATTTCTAGTCACACCACTTAATCTGGGTAGTTAAACGATTAGACTGCGTGAAAAATTAGGCCTTATTCTCATTATTCGAACGACAATTCCCAAAAAATAACAGGATAAAATACATGCAAATCTTTGATTAGACTTTTTTACCTAAACGTTTAAAAAAAAATTCTGATTTATAGTGCTGAAAAAAAAAACAACGTTTTAAACAAAATTTTTGTTTGTTCAAGTTCTATATATGCAAATTGAATAAGAACGATAAATCCAACTTAAATTTACATTTGTTTGTTATAATGCCCCCCCCCATTTTTAATATTAATGGATAAGCACTTAAGCCGCTTGCTAAATTTGGTTGATATACCGCCTTTTTTATTTTGTTTTAGTCCTCTAATGTTAATGGAATATTTTTCTTGGTTGTAGCACACAATCGCTATGAATAATTTTCATAATTTATGATTTTTCACAATGTACTTAGTTTGTGCATCCAAAATGTTGTGCTACATGTGGGGCTCTTCAACTGCTGTAAGTATTGCGTTCATCCGAATTTTCTGAATTTTTTCCCCGATTATAAACGATTTTTGAAGTCTCTGCATGCGAAAAAACTAAAGTGAAACACTCACACAACTTTCTCTTATTTCTTCTAATTAATTTCTGTTCAAACCTGGCATTTTTTTTTTTGCTAAGTGTTTAGATGCACTTAAGTCATATAAACAGAGGGTGGGGTACAGCGCATGGCCTGTTTGGCTATTACTGGCGCGATGAGAACGACACCGACGGTGGCATTAGAGATGTTGTTGGGGCTAATCCCCCTACAGTATGTGGTAGTGGGAGAGGCAATGAAAGGGCACCTCAGAATGAGGTGCAAGGGAGAATGGGTGAGAACCTTCCGGGGGGATCACACTAAGATTGAGGACGAAATTTGGCGAGTGGACCAATTTCTGCTATCCAAACTTGATGAGATGGGCAAGAAATGGGGATTTGAGAGAGATTATGAGATTACGATTGGCAGTATAGGGGATGATAACCTCACGAGGCCAACGGAGTCGGGCAGCGGTATTATTCGCTGCTATTCAGATGGCTCTAGGCAGGAGGGCACTGGCCTGTCGGGGGCGGGAGCATGGTTTCAGGAGTTGGATAGAGGGAGTTCGGTGGCCTTAGGTGGTTTGGCCACTGTTTTCCAGTCTGAGGTGGTGGGCATCATTGAATGTTGCCACCTTGTGGGGGAGTGGCTAGGAGAGTTTAAGGAAGTGCGGATCTTCTCTGATAGTCAAGCCGCACTAAGGGCTTTGAGTAAGCCGTGGTGGAGTTCGAAATTAGTGGGAGAATGTAGGAGAAGGCTTAACGCTTTGGCTCGGAGGGGTAAGGTGCATCTCTATTGGATACCCGGACATGCGGGAATAGAGGGCAATGAGAGGGCGGATCGGCTGGCCAGGGAGGGATCGTCATTACCATTTTATGGTCCTGAACCAGCCCTGGCCGTTACAAAGACGTTTCGCGACAAACAGATTAGACTTTGGGAGACGAGAGCTTTGGAGAAACGCTGGGAGGACCCGCAGGAGTGCCTCCAAGCTAAAAGATTTATAAAGGCAAGCAAGCGGGGAATCTCGGAGTATCTCCTGTCTCTTAGTAGGACGGGTTTGAGGACCTTGGTAGGAATAGTGACTGGACACACTTGGGTGCACAGTCACTTGTTTAACATAGGGAGGACGCGGAGTCCCATTTGTCAGAATTGTGATGACGGAGTTAGGGAAACGGTGTATCACTACTTATGTCAGTGTCCCCGTTTCGCTGGAACTAGGTTTCGTATATTTGGGAGGACACCACTCTCGCAGGATTGCCTGGGCGAGTTGGAGTTTGGGGATATCTTGAGATATTGTAGATTAACCGGCAAGTTACCGGGGGAGATTAATTAAGGGGTTACGGGGGGTATCGGGGGGATAAGAGCCACATAGGCTTAGGTCCCGCGCCTTTCGGGCACCCGTTCTGATAATAATAATAACAGAGGGTGTGTGGATTCTCAAATTGCATGTACTGGTTTTTAAGACATCCCAAATTATGGCTGTACACTCTGCATGCCATCAAAATACAATTAAACGTCCCCCGCTAACATCTTAGCATCCAGAGAATTGCCTAAAATAATTTCTTTCCGGAAGATAGATCAAATCAATAATAGGTTCTGGGATTTTATCCGTCATACTATGCTTATTTTATTCTTGAAAGCCTTACAGTCAGGATTCACGATCTTGATATCCTTACTCTATAGATACCCAGATAGAACAATAATAGGTTTATTAGGTGTTGTTGCAGTAAGCATTTCATGTTTTAAAAAAAATAGGTGGAATCATTTCGTTTTTTTTAATTTTATTTTACGCACAACCTATATGTAGGGGAAGGTGGTGGGGCTTATTGTTACAAATTTCAGTAAACAATTTTTTAATTGCTGTATGTTGCACTCAAAATTACTGAAAATTGATTACTTTGTTGTCTCATTTATTTTTACTAATTATAACTATATTTTTTTGAGATTTTTCAAAATGAAGTAACATTTAAATAATTGAAATATGCGCAAACTGTAACAACATGCCCTTCGGCGGGGCTTGTTGTTACATGCGAAGGGTAAATTGTTACAATGTATAAAATGCACGTGGTGGTTGGCTCCGCAGAACTGGAAAGCATCAGAGACATTTTCCGTGATAGCCTGCTCCATTTTGTGGTCATCGATGGGCGTTCGCCCATCTTCAGGATGCGTTTGTCAGACAGTGTGATAACACAGACTTGCACAGAGTAAATTCAGTTTACACAATCAGTGTAGGCTATCACGGAAAATGTCTCTGATTTAAAATACACGTTTGGGTGTTTATTTTAAGGAAATAAAACTGAAATATGTTCAATAAACAAATTATCAGATCTTTATTTTAATAATAATAGCAGCGTGATTATTACAAACTTAAATGCTTGAACATTCATTCTCTTTCTATGCACTGTCACCACCCATCTCTAAGTCCGAGTTACAATTGTGGCAAACATATCTAGGGTCATTTTGAACACATTTTGAATGGGCCCATCTTTGAATGGTTTTACACATTTCAGGCATGCCAATCCTCAACTACTTCGCCGGAACTTGATGATGGCAAATTATTCTTTTGATTCTTGTTCGAACTTTGGAAACACAGAGTTTTTTTTGTTTTGTTAGAATTGCCAACTTTCTCGTTTTTCTTGTTTTTGGTTTCATTTCTTTTAAGATCTGCAGTGAGTCAAGTTGTTACACTGTAAAAACATGTTCCAACCAAGTGTAACAGCTAACCCACTGACGCTATTTCATTATTAATCCGTAAACACATAGGTCAAAGAATACTAGCGCAACCATATTGGATTGAAAGTATTGTTAAGGATGTATGAATTAACAGCATAAGTATGAAAACCTTACCTTTAGTAGTTTTCTGATCATAGTTTGCGGTTTCAATACTAAAATGTAGCTTTCACTGTGATATTTCGAGGAAAGTCACACAATGCCACCATGCGCAAGAGAATCTTAGCGGAAACTGGTTACAACAAACAGCACTCGCATATCTCTCAACTTTGACCATTTAGGAAGTGCTTCATGCAGCCGATTTTTAAAAAATTACACTGTAACAACATGCCCCTGTAACAACAAGCCCCCACTTTCCCCTACATAAATGCACCATGTAAATGTGAAATGCATATTACACAGATTGTGCACTGAATTCCCTTAGCGCCCTGATCCGACAAGCTTGTTGATAAGAGCCTCAACCAGTTGCTAGAACTCTGTGGATATTAATAGGGAGTTGGAGGAAGTAAGCGTTTTGCCTCGCCCTGACTGTATAGCCCCAATGTTTCGCCATCAGATTACGGTCATTACTGGATTATGACTCATTTTCTCAAAGGAGGGGACTTTGAAAATTATTAAGCGATTAGGATGGGGCTAGTGAAAATTAAAGAAATGGTACCATCATCAAATTGAAATGCAGGACGGTGGATGAATGTGGTAGAAAAATTAAGATATATTTTGAAGTATAAGATTGAATTAAGCGTTTTTATATTTCCTTTTTAAATAGAATGTTTTTATATATGTAATGGAATCAATTGTCGTGATTCCTGAGATATGAAGTTAGATGTCTTGAAGAGGGATTTATTAGGCGGAAGATAGTTTAGTTTAGTTAGTTTATATGCTTGAATTACTAACACTGAATTTATAAAAATAGAATATATTTTAACAATAATTTGAATGAGCCTAATGGTAACTACAATTAATATGATTTGATAAAAGTAAATAAATAATTTTAAGAGTTAAATAACAAATAATTTAAATGATTAAAATAAATAAACTAATATGCACAACTATGAAAATAATTATAAGATAAACCTTGTATAGGAACGCGCGCGGAACTCAAGTATAACTGCTGCTGTAAAATGATACTGATATAATGATGTGGCTACTCGTATAATGATGAATGATATAATGATCCCCTCTTCCAGTGGGGATCATTATATCGCCATTATATCATTATTCGGCGAATAAGTTATATTAGTCTTACTCACACACTGTCAAGTGCGTAAGTAAGTTCTCACACTAAGACATCTCTAGTAGCGTGCGACCTTGGTTAGGTCGGCGACCAGTGATTCAGGTCAGTGGCCAGATTTGGTCGCCCATCGGCGACTTTCAAAGACCAGGTGGCTTCTGTTCAATAGACAGGGCTTTATCGGTGCTTGTCTTTGATACCTTTGTATTGAAAAGGCAGCAGCCGGCTGTGGGGCCACTAGTTATAAATTATTCTTTCCTTTTGTTATATTTTGTGAAGGCTTTGACATTGCTTTGACATTACATATACAAAACATTATGTAACAACCTAGTACTGTGGATATAGATTGAATTTCTTATTTAATTTGTGGGGAGTCAGTGTTATTTGATGATATTATTGCTACAATGCATGAATAATCAGCAGAATTAATAATTAGTAACAATTGTATAATAATAATTATTTTTTTAGAATTTTAAATTATTTATTATTGGTTTAAATTTTAGTTCACTCACATAGTTCCATTCAAATTAAATTAGACATTTTTAAAAAAATCTGGTGTTCACAAATATAACGCCATCCACAACATCACAACCGTCATAACACTTAACCCCTTCCCCGCAAAAAAAAAAAAGTTTAATCTTGGACTTTGCACAATGCTAGTAAGACCAATCTCACTCTGTTTTTAAAGACACTCTGATGATCGGCGAACACCCAAAACCGATCAATGTCCACAAAATAAAGTTATCTCCACTAAAATAAAACAGACTAAACACAGAAAATAAATCTCTACGAACTAAACTTTCATTCAACAATTGCACTGTCTGGTGGCATGCTGTGATATAAGGAATTATAACAATTACATTTAGAGGACTAATATCAAAGTAGAAAAAGCAACTTAAATAAATTTTGACAATCTGTGATCACCGGATAGAAAAACAAAAAAGATAACATATATTTTTATATACTCCATAAAATCCAAAATTAAAATTTTATATATATTCCAAAAATGGATAGTAGGTCATATTTTCCGATTGCTTTAGCAAGTCGTTTATTATTAATAACGAATACATTAAATTATATTCGGTATTATTATTATTAATATTATTCTCTTTAATAATCTCTCTTAAAAAAATCAAAGCAAATGAATAATTAAGCACTGTTAAGTAAGCTCTAATTAATGATTAATTAGAGCAATGTTGGAAAACAGTATTAGAATAAAAGTAATTATTAATTAATAATAATTAAACGGAAAATTTAATAAATGAACTGATATAAATTCAGAAGATTGGATAAAAAAAACCCACAGAATTCAGATAAAAGTTTTGATATCAATGTATAACTCTGCATCAGCACTCGTAAATTTATAGAAATAAACAGGGGAACATTTCGTTTGCTAAAAACTTGTTTTCCATAACTTTAAACTTCCAAAATATGTCTTTCGTGAAAACTCAATTTAGAAAATTTTATACGATCTTAACGCCCCACTTGCTCTTTCAACGTTAAGGGAAACTAAAATTAGTAGCGAATGATTTGTATGTGTGTGCGTATGTAGGTAGAGAGATAGATATATATTTCTTTTCAGAGAGGCATGTTGAGAAGAGGCAACCAATGCTGGAACTCTCATGGTATAAAAAGGGAGCTAGCTGTTTTGGAGGTCGCGTGGCCAACGTCGTTTCAAACGACGTGGAGGATTGTCAGGATGGGTGGATGATAATAGGGCTTGTGCAGTGGGATTGGGATATTGTGGAAATTAACGAACGTGTATGGATTAATTCGTTAACGAAAAGGATATTGAGGTCTTTGTGGAGTGTTAAATTTGAGACATAATGAGTAGCGTTGACAATATGGCGAAGGACTTTAGATTGAAAGGATTGGATTTTCTTGATATTGGATTGTTTCGCAGTTTGTTTTGTACGTTCTCTGTTGATTTCTGTCCGAAGCCTTCGTAGTTGTCCATAACTACCATTTAATTTTTGTATTTCAGTCTCGTACGAGAGTTCCATGTAAGTCGACTGTCTTACAACAAGGATAAATGTGTTATATTTATTTAGAAAATAATTGACAAAACAGTACATAAATAAACACAGTTTTCCGACATAGAAAATCCGTTTGCCCATGAGTTGTCTTAATTATAAACAAAAATTTATTCATATTGTGTACAATATAATAATAATATAATAATAATAATAATAATAATAATAATAAATCTGGTTTGAAACACTCATACAACTTTCTCTTACTCCAGTCTTCAACATTTTAATTGCCAAATTTTATAGTTTGTGTAGCAAATTTGATGAAATTCGTCGGGGTTTGTCGAAAACTGAAAAAAAAAGCGCACTTCCGGTTTATTAATTTTCTTAAAACTAGGAATTTCGGCAATCTATTTATTTTTAATTAATTTTGTTTGGAAGGTAGAACTGTATAATCAACTATTATAGCACTTTAAAGCAAAACATAACCCCTCCCCCGAAAAGCCCCCTTAAATAACTTCACCAGAAGAAATTTTTCAAATAAAAGTTGTAGCTCTTTGTATGTGTAGTTCACATTCTAGTTTAAAGAAAATCATTCTTACCGTTTTCGAGAAAATACCAAAAATTGAAAAATATATTTCAGTAAAAACTTCCGGTTATCCGATTTTTTTTAAATTCAGAATTTCAACACCACATTTAATTCTAATTAATATTATTTAGATGACAGAATTTTATAGTAAATCGAAATAGCACTTTAGAGGAAAACATCCCTCCCCTAAAAGTGCCCGTAAATGAATTTATCCAGTGAAATGTTTTAAATAAAAGTTATAGATTTTTGTAGGTGTAGTTGATACAACAAGTTTAAAGAAAATCGTTTGTGCCATTTTTGAGAAAATTGCAAAAAAGAATCGAAAAAAAACCATTCAGTAAAGTGGTACTTCCGGTTGAGGAATTTCTACCGATGACCTACTTTTGGATCCCATGGTTGATACCTAAACGGAATATCAAGTTTGAATTTTCTAAGATTTTTCGTTTTTGAGTCATGCCGTTCACACACACACATAGATCATTTTCTAAAAACCACTTTTTTGGGCACCGGCGACCCCCAAAACGGATGTTTCCGTGTAAACTCGATATCGAACATTTGGCACGATTATCCCTTTAACTGTTACGGACACATATATGTGTTCAGTACTGGTCGTGCCTGCCACGCTATGGACACATATATGTGTCACTGGCTGGTTGGGCCTCTCAGGCTATGGACACACATCTGTGTTTTTACGATTTTTCGCTAATTGCTCGAAGCACAAGTTTGTATAACTATTGTAACGCCATCTGTTGTTTATTTTAATAGTTATTAGTACGTTTTCTAGACGATAGATGACATTCAGCGAAAAATATTCATTCTATAACTAGAACTGTTGTGGTAAACAAGTCTTCAAAGTTCTTTCCATACACTTTTTAATCATTTTTATTCATGGAAACACCTGTTTTTCCCACTATTACGTCTCGAGACAGATATTTGCACCTTCAAAGAATGTTGCATTTTTCGTACAACAAAAAAACGAAATCCTGAAGGAGTTCAGTTGGGTTGCGTGTTCCACCCTGTTTGGAAATTTTTCAAACACAAAAAATTTTCAATTATTTATATTTATATTTATTAAATACACATGTTTTTAAATATTTGTAGTTTTTAATATTTTTACTGTTATTTATACCCAGTAAACGGTTTAAAAGCCATCAATGGAGGTAGTGACGCAGTTCCATTACAGTCACTATGTAATGGACTGTACATAGTTTCAGAATGTGTATGGAAAGAACTTTGAACTTTGGTTATTGGATAGATATTTAGAGCCTTAGATATTATACCACTTTTCTTTTTCTATTACTACTTCCTGGATAATAGCTCATTTTCTTAAAGGAATGAATTTTTAAAATTATAAAGCAATTAGTATGGGACGAGTTTTTGCCTTTAAACTAAAGGAATCACCAAATTGAAAGTTTTTTTTTTGACAAAATATCTATCCTTAGAGGTTATTGTTATATGTTTTACATTTTCGTGTCTTTTTATTTTTTTTTTTTAAAAAAAAAACAGTTTTACTGTTGTAAAAAAAGTATAATATTTAAGGCGAGGCTAATGTTCTTAGCTCATTATAGCGCATCGTACTTTGTACGCCTAGGTTCTGGGTTTGAGTTCACAGCACAGTTAACATTAGATTTTTCTCGTCCTGATCATTGCGCAGCGATAGGCAGAGCTGCCTGTAACCAGAGAAAACTGCGTACAATGTACTGAGTAGGCTCCGGGCACCAATAACCTACCTCAAATGTTAACACGCCTTGAAAAAATAAAAGCAAAAAAAAGAAAATATAATTTCCGTTGCGTTCATGTTAAACTTAACCTCGCACTTTATACTCTTATCAAATACATAACTATATATCAGTTAGGTACCTTCTATCCTAAATTCTAGTCCTTAATACAATTTTCTTTTTTTTCAACATGGAAAAGAACAATTAATCTATGATTTGGTTTCAGAGCATTTCTTCTCAAAGTGTAGCTTCTTAAGTCGCAGGAAAATGACCAGAATAATATTCGTTATTTAAATATTTGATATAACGATATTTGAATTTCAATGTTAGTACCTAAGAGAGAGAACGATGTTCTCTATTTTAGTCTAAAAAAAAAAGCACTACAAGCAAGGCAAAAGTCACCTTTAATACACCATAAATAAGATTATACTTTTATACTCTCTTTACTTCTGATAAACCATTATAAGAACGTCCCTTACAATTGGATTTATTTCAACAAAGTATTGACTGAAAACAATGTGGAAGAAAATATCCTGCCAACGCTGCTCAAAATATTTTGATATATATAAAATAAGTGAATTCCATAAAAAATTAGAAAAGTAATCTAAATTAATAGACATTTCTTTGATGCTGATACGAACAGACATACATAAATAGGTAAGCATTTAAAATTTTTTTTTTTAAATTTAAGTTTGCCATGTTGGAAAAGGTATTTTTTAAAAATAATTTATAACTGTAAAACAAGTAATGATGATAGGGATTATTTATAAATTCGCATGAATATGAATGTTGGTCACCTAATGGTGGCCAATATTAATTCATAAAGGTAATCTCATGGCCATGCCGTCGGCTGGTTCTCCGGGAAGTGATCTGAATGAAACGAGTTGAACAAGAGGGTTTAATTGTGAGATTTGCATGAAAGTTAATGTAACGGAATTTATCAAATTCAGCTACGAATTGAACTTTGAGATCTATATGAAGTGTAAAGATTGAAACATAGAAAGGAGGGTTAGCTATTCGACGGAGGATTTTTGATTGTAGAATTTTTTATGTGGTTCAGAATGGATTTTTTTACAATGCTGTAAAGTTCTTATTAAATCTAAAATGCTGTAAGTCCGTATGGGCATATGGAGAGAAAGTACGAGGTGTGTAAATTAAGTAATGATTTTTTATCTTTTTTTTATTCAAATAAAATTACAATTCAACATTGTCCTTTTCAAAGTAACTACCTTGGAAGCCACACAACGCTGAAGACGATTTTTCCATTCGTCATAGCAGTGCTTGAACTAGGATACTGGAATAGACTTCAGTTGGTCGGTTACGGCTGTTTGAATATTCTCCAATGTTCCAAAATGACGTCCCTTGAGGTGATTTTTCAATTTGGGGAACAAAAAAAAGTCACATGGACTCAAGTCGGGTGAATAAGGAGGCTGAGGAGCCACAGGAATGTTATTACTGGCCAAATACTCATTAATAGAAATCGCGGTGTGACACGGAGCATTGTCGTGATGCAACACCCACTTGTTTTTGATGTTTGTCTCACACGCATGACTCTTTTTCGAATTCTCTCAAGAACTTCTCGGTAAAAATGTTGGTTTACCATTTGGCATTGAGGCACAAATTCTTTGTGAACGATTCCTTGGCTATCAAAAAAGCAAATCAGCATGCATTTGATTTTTGACTTGCTCATTCTTGCTTTTTTTGGCCTTGGAGAGGTTGAAGTGTGCCACTGCATGTCTGACGCTTAGTTTCTGGGTCATACTCAAACACCCAAGACTCGGCTCCTGTAATAACACGTTCCAAAAAATTGGGATCGTTTTCAATTGCTCCCAAAAAGTCAAGGCTCCTTTCCTTTCTGATGTCTTTTTGCTCTTGTGAAAGATTTTTCGGAACCATTTTTGCACAAATTTTTCTCATCCCCAATTCATTAGTCAAAATTTGATGAACGGTTGTGTGAGTCAAATTCAACTCTTCGCCGATCATTCGGACTGTCAAACGACGATCTGAACGCACGAGATCGCGGATTCTGCCAACATTTTCGTCGGTTCTTGAAGATGAAGGCCTTCCGCTGCGAGGCTCGTCTTCAATTGATTCCCTTCCTTCTGCAAACGACTTAAACCACCTAAAAACCTGTGCTCTCGACAAAACATTGTCTCCATAGGCCTGGCACAGTTTTTCAAACGTTTCCGTTGCACTGTGCCCAAGTCTGAAGCAAAACCTGATAGCACAACGTTGCTCGTAATTGATGTCACTCATTTTTAAAACGCACTGAAAAAACCTTGCTCACAAAAAAAGTCACTACGGACAGTGCAACAACTCTAGCATTTTCAAATTTGCACTGGACGTGGATCAGATGTTTACTTGCTCTACCACGCATGCGCCGCGTTTCCAGTGTTGCCAGATCGAACACTAGAAAATCAGTCTCATTACTTAATTTACACACCTCGTATATAGTCTTATTTTAATTTTATAAAGTTTACAGCATACGACGCAGTCCTTCGAATTCTCCTATTTTTCCCAATTTTATAGAAATTTTCCAATATCAAAATGATCTGTAGGTTCTATGAAGAATGCATAATGTCCTACTTCATATCGGCCAATAAGTCTTCTTCTGATACTTAGTAAAATCCTAGAATACTACTGTTTTTTGGGATTTATTTAGATGGTACATTTGTATAATCAACAAAGATAGTACTTTAGAAGAAAATATAAGACCACCCCTATTGTCAGTGATAATTCCAGTAAAGATACAACTGGACACAACTGGAAGTTATTCATTGACCCCATAAACCCCTGTTACTTGAAGTTTTATTAGGCTCACGATCTTCCTGGTAAGCTTTGTATAAGAAATTCGCCAAATAAACGTAGCTTTTTTGCAAGTTATACTTAGCATCCGTGTAGTTCTTAACGCATTCATTGTAGTCTACATTCATGTTTTCCTCATTATATTTAGCGATCAACAATTTGGCCTGAAAAACACAATTCAATTTTAAGAATTTTACAGAATTTAGAAAAAAAAAATCTGGAGTGAAACACTCAGAAAATTTTCTTTAAAATTGCAGTTACAATATTTAGTTGGGCTGGCCATAAAAATGGCAGTAAGGGCTTTACCTACTATATAACTGGGCGGCCTTATGTGGAACGCTCTATGTCAAAAACCAGTATGGCTTGTTCAAATTTACACATTACATTCTCTCTCTATTTTTGTCAGTAAGTTTTGTAAATCCAATTTTAATAAAATAAAATATTATTCAGGAAACTAGGGCGTTAGCAAAAAGGAATTTTTTAACTACTATGTGTTCCTGTATTATAACAACAGCATACACAACAATACTATATTCCTAAAAATGTTTTATTCATATACCAGTAAATAACATTTCTATGGGTATAGTACCTGATGTTCTATACAGTAGTAACTGGTCAACGTTAGCTATAACAACTAAAAAAGGTTCTCAGAGTGCCTCTTCCTTTTAACAACAGTTATTATAGTGTTTATCTTTTAATGTTCTTTGCAACGTCAAACTTTCATAAAATCTACATTTACTTCTTTAAAATAAAGTCACATCCTAAGGTGGTACGCAGTAGTCTATATTGAAATGCTTACAACTTTCAATTGTTCATTTTATACGTAATATATACTAATTATACCCTTTTTTTTGAAAGGCACTGTGACCTTTTCGATCTGTTGTGCTATTGCCCACAGCACCCGAACAGATGTCCTTCTCTGAACATCCGTTCTACAAAACCTCCATCAGGTTGATATCCCTGAAGAATCCCAATACCCTGACAGGCTCTAGAGAGGGTATATCCTCTCTCCTCCACCTGGTAGCTACCCAGGTTCTTCTTAGGAGATGTAATGGAGTTACCTCCAGCTCCCCACAGAATCTGCATGAGCTGTCACATTCCAAATCCAACTTCACCAGGTATCCTCTAAGTAGGCAATACGCCGTGAGGAAACCCATAAGGACGCGGAGTTTGTTCTTGCTCAATCCAATGCAGGCCTCCGATTTCCGTTGGTTATAATTTCCCAGGCAGATCTTGCCTACCGCAAACCGGGGTAGGGAGTACCAGAGTTAAGATCCCTCGTCTCCTACTCCTCCTTCCTAAGTTCCTCCGCTGACCCCACAAAAAGGGTCGTAGCGCCTATCTTAGCCAGGATGTCGGCCATCTCATTCCCTTCAATGCCAACATGCCCCGGCACCCACCACAGGGTAACTTTATTCCTCCTGCCTAGGTTATTAAGTTTACCTAGGCATTCCCAGACCAGTTTAGAGCTGATAACTGATGCACTCAATGATCTAATGGATGATTGACTATCGGAAGGATTACAATCCTGGTTCCTATAGCCCCTATCGAGGTTAAATTGTACGCATCTTCCAAAAGTGTATATCTCCGCCTGGAAGATGCTGGGAAACTTACCCATGAGTTCCGAGTGCTTGATCCTTGGACCAACCACCCCCGCCCCAGCCCCTACAAGGTCTTAATCAGTATACCATTTAATGGCATGTTCCTTAATGCCTAAGAGAGCAGAACCTTCGCTCCACCCACTTTTGGTGCCCAGTTTTAAAGAAAACTTAGTGAAGCTGTATTTCTTAATCATGCCATCTCTAGGTGCCAGATAAGGGGGCCCAAAGGTAAGGATAGCCACTCCCCGACCCCCAGGCCCCCTCTCTCCTCCTACACACTCCTAGAGATCCTGAGGAGAGCTCCCTTTGCCTCCCTTTCCACCACCAGATGCAGAGGTTAAATAATTCCTTACTGACCTATTTAATTATACGTATCACTTTTTTCCATACTACTTTTTCCTGAGATAATTCATTTAAGGATGTGTTGGAGGGAAGGATATTTTACTTTCCTCGTAAAAGGTCGTTATAAAGTTTACATTCTCCCTTCATATAAATTGAAGGCAACTTAACTTCTATTAATTTGTTCACTAGCCGCCTTAAACAAAGTCATATAACTTTATACCTTAAATATCTATGAAAATTACAATATCAAATGGAAAATAATGATGCTTTTGGTTTTTGTTCCAATTCCCCCTCCACCAATATGATCTAGAAGTTAAAGGATGACACAATAATATTCCACACTCCCCTTCGTCGGCTAGATCGATGACATAAGTGGGGAAGAAAATTAACAACCAATGACTCCACCCGACTTTGCTGAGCAAAGTATTCTGTGTGGCTGCCAAATAAGGTACTGGTGTCATCCCAGCTCGAGTGGCTACAGATTAGGAAGATATATAATGAATATGGGGCGCTAATGGCCAAAGCTGTTGATGCGCCCCCCAAAAAAAAAATTATATGTTAAAACAGAATTAATCAGTTATAACTATGTAAATTGTAGCAAGAGTATTTACCATCAGATTTTGCACTGTTTGGAATATTCTGAGTACATGTATTTCGCCCACTTTGTCCACACTTGTATATTTCTTGGTCATTAAAAAAAAAAAACTCAAAACGGTATCTATGATATGGACAGTTGCATCATGCGTGGAATACTTTTTTCTTTTTCTTTTTTGACATATCTGCAAATTGATTGGGTAATACTTAAAAATGGGCATATGATAACTGAAATAATTTACATAATTTCCTAGATTATTGTAAGATCTCCAATTGTCCTAAATGTCTTTAGCAAATATTAAATCTGTACATGAAGTTTCAAATATTATAAATTCCTTGTTCTCTTCTTTCTTCAAAGATTGGATTAAATCACCGTATAATACCATGGGAATGTATCCATAATTATCCTTCCTTCATTACTACTCAATATTGCGTATGTTTCTTACAATAAATTTAAAAAAAATAAGTGTTTAATGTAAGGGTAAAACAGGTAAACAGTGTAGTCCCTGTAATAGGATCCGAAGAGCAGAGAGAAACAGAAAATTGACAAAATCTGTTATTCGCTACTTAGGCCAGACTAAAGTGGGAGACTCTGTATGTATGTCACGCTCAAAGACCGAAAATGCTCATCGAGCGATAAAACAGTTCACAACGCGTTGTGGTCACTGTAAA
>JAAEAF010006195.1:0-54838 GCA_011037195.1 Triatoma infestans | reverse complement strand
TTCCTTCTGATAGAATGTTGAAGATTTTTGTTTTCGAGCATTCTTACAGTGTCAGGTTACCGTCTAGGGAAGATTGGTCAAGATTGAGTCCGTCTGGGGTGATACAGGATAATTACTTCCGGTGTTATAGGACGGTTCCAGAATGGATGGTAGGTCTGGAGCTGCGATCTATTTTGAGACCGAAGATCATTTGGCAGTATCTCTTGGTGAATGGGCCACAGTCTTCCAGACTGAGGTTTATGCTATTCTTTGTTCTTGTGTCTTGGATGAGAGGGTACGTAACACTAACTTAAATGGTGTTTGTATCTGCTCGGAAAGCCAGGCTACGCTGAAGGCGCTGAGTTCATGTGTCTTCACTACCAGGTTGGTATTATACTGTTCTAAAAGACTGGAAGAGCTTTCTTCTGTGAAGGATATGCTTCTAGTCTGGATGCCAGGTCACATGGGGATTTTTGGGAATGAAGAGGTGGATAGGTTTGCCAAATTAGGCGCCTCTCTTCCTTTCATTGGTTCACGCTGTTGGCGTGTCTTCTGGCACATGTCTGTCCAGACATGGACAGCATCACAGCATTCATCCTTATCAATGAGCTCAGTTGGTTTTCGGCAGTCCAAAATGCTCATCGGGAGGGTCCGGACAAGGCCATTAGTATAGTATAGTTGCTGTGTTTTTCACGGAGCGCTCTCAGGCATCTGGTTGGATCTCTTACTGGACACTGTGGTTTAAGAAGACATATCTACATAATGGGGCTCATGCCGGATTCATTTTGTAGAGTCTGTGAGACAGAGGAGGAAACACCCATCCATCTCAAGACTGATTGCTTGGGTTGTGAGGAAATTAGGTTCAGGACCTTTGGTCGGAATAGGATGTCTGTGGAAGAGCTTAGGCTATTTCCGCTTAAGGTTATTGTCCGATTTATTCGGACTGCGGTGAATCTTAGATGGATTAGATCCGGGTCTGGATTTTTGTTCTAGACCCGGTTTGTTGTTGTTTTTCTTGGGATAGCTATATGGGCCCAGTGAGGCTTTGGATAGCGTAGGGTTTCCCTCCCCACAGACAAATAATAATAATGGTTTCCTCTAAAGTGCATTTTTTTAATTTATTATACAATTCTGTCATCTATATAATAGAAATTAGAATTAAATATGTTGTCTAAATTCCTATTTTGAAGAAATTCTGTTGACTAGAAATGCGACTATTTTCAGTCTCTTGTGATTTCCTCCATAAAAACCCCGAGGAATTTCAGTAAACTTGGGATACTAACTGTAAATAAGAATTTCTATAACTTCTGTTCGCAACTTTGTCCAAGGAAAACCATTTAAGGAAGATTTTAGTGGAGGGGGAGATTACGCTTTCCTCAAACAATTGTTTTTTGTTTTTTTTTTAAATGTTCAGAATTTTTTTCGTTTTCAGGGGACCTCAAAACCTGTACTTGCGTGGAAAATGCAATTTTGAAAATCAGCCGAGGCTGCAATACATTATTTTTTTTACAGCACTATAAGTAAGTAAATATAAATAAAATCATCTAAATGGAGTGGAAATTGAGCTATTGGAGGAAAGTTTAAAGCCCGTGCAAGATGGAATGCCTGTGGGTTTAGTTCACAAACATGGTAGATTGTAAAAATAAAGTTCTATATAACAGCTTTTGGCTCAGTTCCAGTTGATTCTCTTTTCTGATGCTAAAAATACTACAACACAACTCAGTTGAGAAACTAAGCACTTGTGTGTAAGATATATATCCAGCAAGTGATTACTAGTGAAAACTATATGCTCATGAATGATTATTACTTCTTTCTACTTTCACTTACGGCTGTAAGAAAAAAAATATTACGATTGTATCAAATTTTTCGACCACATTTTCTCGAGAAAGCATGTTATGAGTTCCTTTAAATGTAGAAGAAATCTTGGTGTGAACATAGTTATAAATTTAACGTGTATAAAAAGGAAACTTGTTATAGCGGTTTATGAAGTCACAACTTCCGGTCAAACGACGATTTTCTTTCAAATCCAGATTTTGGTTAACACAATAAATTCTTAAGACACTTTAGATGAAAGCCTAACATCATTTATTCCCCAGAAAACCCCCCTATATTATTATTATTTGTCTGTGGGAAGGGAAACCCGATGCTATCCAAAGCCTCACTGGGCCTATATCGCTACCCGAAGAAAAACAACAACAAACCGGGTCTAGAACAAAAATCCAAGATCCGGATCTATTCCATCTAAGATTCACCGCAGTCCGAATAAATCGGACAATAACCTTAAGTAGAAATAGCCTAAGCTCTTCCACAGACATCCTATTCCAACCTAAGGTTTTGAACCTAATTTCCTCACAACCCAGGCAATCAATCATAAGATGGATGGGTTGTTTCCCCTCCCTCTGTCCACAGACTCTACAAACATGGATACGGCATGAGCCCGATTATGTATTGATGTCTCCGTTTAAAAAACCACAATGTCCAGTAAGAGATCCAACCAGATGCCTGAGAGAGGTCCGTGAAAAACACAGCAGCGTCTCACTAATGGCCTTGTCCGGACCCCCGATTAGCATTTTGGACTGCCGAAACCAACTGAGCTCATCCATAAGGATGAATGCTGTGAAGCTGTCCACGTCTGGAAGCCTGACAGACATGTGGCAGAAGACACGCCAACAGCAGGCTCGGGACCAATGAAAGGAAGAGAGGCGCCTAATTTGGCAAACCTATCCACCTCCTCACTCCCAAAAATCCCCATGTGACCTGGCACCCAGACTAGAAGCACATCCTTCAGAGAAGAAAGCTCTTCTAGTTTTTTTAGAACATTCTAACACCAACCTGGAAGTGAAGACACGTGGACTCAGCGCCTTCAGTGCAGCTTGGCTGTCCGAGCAGATACAAACACCTTTTAAGTTAGTGTTACGTACCCTCTCTTCCAAGGCACAACAAAGAATAGCATCAACCTCAATCTGGAAGACCGTGGTCCATTCACCAAGAGATACTGTCAAATGATCTCCGGTCTCAAAATAGACCGCAGCTTCAGATCTACCAGGATATCCCCCTTAAAATGAAGTTTTGTTCATGAAAGGTTTAGTGGCACCAAAAGCGCCTAAGCAACACTAAAATGAATAAACTTGGTGGATTTATAATTCTGAAAATTGAATTAGTCTCCAATGTTAATCAAATTACCTGTAAATAAATCGGCCTATAATTTTTGTAAAAATAACATTAACTTATTTCATGAAAATTACAACAATTGAACCGTGTCAACTGGGAATGGCCTATACCAATAAATAATTTTTGAATGTTCGAATAAATATTATTGTAGAACATGCTTATTTGAATGAATCCATTATTCGTGGGCGCATTATTTTATTATAATCTCTATGTTTACGTTTGATCATGTTTTTTTTTTTTTACATTTGCACATATCCTTCACTATTGAAGTACAAAGTCTGAAAAATGTACTAAGTAGCGCAAATTTTTGCGGATATGTGCTCACACTATTTACTGCCATTCTAACATTACTAATTGACGAGTTCTTTTTAAGCTTGAAATTCTAGTAACCATTTAATCCGCATCAATATTGTTACGTCCCTAATCTTCAGAGCACAGTATTAGTGTCAGCTTTCTCAGTGGAGTCATAGGAAGGATCATGGCGTTATTTTTGTTAAAAGAAAGGGAATAATATTATAAAAGAAAGTGACGAAACCCGTATTAAAAGGATAGAAGAAAATAATAATAATAAATAATGAGTGAAAAGTATGATTACAAAGGATAAATTAAATATTTTAAAGAAAAGAAAAAAGGAAATATTATTCTTGGGGGCTGGCTGGATTCGACCTCACGATCTCAGCAGTGTGAGTCCAACACAGTACCACTACACTACTGAGTGCGGTATTCATAACACACTCCAACTACGGTTTATGATTGAAATTAAAAACAGTTCAGCGCCTACGCTCTTTCATTGACTATTTTATAAGTAACTAGATAAGTAATAAATTTAAATAAATCGACAAACATACACACACAGAAAAATAAGAAAATTAACAATTAAAAACAATAAATCAATTTACAAAAAAGTTTAATCTTTTTTCTATTTAGAACACAGAAACACAAACAGAAGTAAGATATCAAGTTTGCGAGGTTACTACAGTAATATTATGAAAAAAAAAACAAAAAAACGAAAATACATTAAAACTAAAACACCTAAATAAAATATAAAGACAAAAAATCTGTTGAAACACTCACACAACTTTCTCTTATTCCTGTTCTCAAAATTATAATTGACAAATGTTTATAGTTAGTGTACCAAATATAACGAAATTCGTCGAAAACTGAAAAAGCTGTTCAGTAAAATCGCACTTCCGGCTTACGTAATTTTCTTGAAACTTGGAATTTTGGCCATCCATTTATTTATAATTAATTTTGTTTGGATGATAGAATTGTAGAATAATCACTATGATACACTTTGAGAAAAACATACCCCCCCCTCCCCCAAAAGTGCACTTAAATGAATTTTCCCAGAAAAATGTTTTAAAATCTAAAAGTGTAGCCTTTGTATGTGTAGTTGCATGTACCAAGTTTGAAGAAAATCGTCAAGCCGTGTTTTTGAAAATCAGCAAAAAAGTGAAAAAAACCAACATAAAGTGGTACTTCGATTGTGTAATTTGACCAGATAGATGTAGTGTCCGAATCCCAGGGTGATACCGAAACGTAATATCAAGTTTGAACTTTCTACGATTTTTCGTTTTTGAGCTATGCTGTTCACATACATACACACACACAGACCGTTTGGTTTTTAGCACTTTTTTTTGACTCAGGGGACCTCAAAACGGATATTTCCGGTGAAAACTCGATATCGAAAATTTGATACGATTACAATAAAAGGAACTTTCTAGTGCCAACTATCAAATGATAATCAATTTCTGTTCACCCTAGTTTTAAAATTGCAACTTTCTGTAAAAGTAAAGTTAGTTAAAATGCAAAGAATGAATTAGTGGCCAGACGTAACTGAAATTTAAGATGGAGAACTTCACTTTTCATTGAAATTACGATCGTATTTTTGGAATTTCTTATGGGAAGGCTATGAGGAAGTATTAGGAGCGTGTCAAATTTTCGATATCCACTTTTCATACAGAAATATCCGTTTTGAGGCCCTCTGAGTCCAAAAAAGTGGTATTTAGAAAATGGTCTGTGGTGTATATGCGTGTGTATGGGTATATGTATGTGAACAGTATAACTCAAAAACGAAATATCCCAGAAAGTTGAAACTTGATATTCCATTTAGGTATCACTATGGGATCCGACAGTAGGTCAGCGCTTAAAAATTCTTCAACCGGAAGTACCGCTTTACTTAATTTTTTTTTTCTCCATTTTTTTGCGATTTTCTTCAAACTTGTTATATCAACTACAAATACAAAGATCTACAAATGTTTATTTAAAACATTTCTCGGGGAATATTCATTTAAGGGCACTTTTGGAGGGAGGGGTGGGATTAGTTTTTCTCCCCTAAAGTGTTATTTCAATTTATTACTAAAATTCTATCATCTAAATAATATTAATTAGAATTCAATATGTTGTTGAAATTCCGAGTTAAAAAAAAAAAAAAATCGGAGATCCGGAACTGCGTTTACTTTACCACTTTACTAAATGATTTTTTTTCTTCACTTTTTCACGATTTTCTTAAAAATGTGTCCGATGATTTTCTTGAAACTTCCTATATAAACTACGCATAAAAGATCTACAACTTTTACTTAAAACATTTCTCTAGGAACATTTATTTAAGAGCACTTTTAGGGAACGGGTAGGGTTATGTTTTTCTTGCTATCATATTGATTATACAATTCTATCATCCAAACAAAATTAATTAGAACATACACATAGAATTAGAACATACACATACATATAGATGGCTAAAATTCCAAGTTTCAAGAAAATTAGTAAACCGGAAGTGCGCTTTTACTGAACAGTTTTATCAGTTTTCGTCGAATTTCATTAAATTTAGTACATTAACTGCAATATTTGTCAATTATAATTTTGAGAATTCAATATAATTTAGAATTTAATATGTTGTTGAAATTTCGAGTTTGAAAAAAAAAAAAAAAATCGGAAAACCGGAAGTGCGTTTACTTTACCACTTAACTAAATGTTTTATTTTTTTTTTCACTTTTTCGCGATTTTCTCAAAAATGTCACCGATTTTCTTGAAACTTCCTATGTAAACTAAACATACAAAGATCTACAACTTTTATTTAAAACATTTCTTTGGGAAAATTCATTTAAGGGAACTTTTTCTAGGTTTAAGGTTTTTCCTGAAATGTATTTTTCAGTTTTCTAGTATTTTCTTGAATACGGTTCTAATGATTTTCTTTAAACTAGTAATGAGGACTACGCATATAAAGAGCTACAATTTTTATATAAAACATTTCTCCTGGTGAAGTCATTTTAAGGGGGCTTTTTGGGTGAGGGATTGGTGTTATGTTTTTTTCCAAAGTGCTATCATAGTGGATTATACAATTCTATCATCTAAACAAAATAAATTGATGCCCAAAAGTTCCGAGTTTCAAGAAAATTAGTAAACCGGAAGTACACTTTTACTGAATTTTTTTTTTTTTTTTCAGTTTTACAGTTTTGAATACTGGAATCAGAGAAAGTTTTGTGAGTGTATCACAACAGATTTTTTTTCTGTTCTAGAATTCCAATTTTCTTGGAAACGGCACCAATAAATTATCTTTAAATTTCTTGTACTAGCTACAAATATAAATACCGATAGGTTATATAAATCAAACTGGTCCTGCCACCTATAATACTATTAATATACATTAGAAACATTAATAGAATTTAAAATTCGAAGAAATTTGGTTAACCGGAAGAGCGACTTATTTTACTTTTAATTATGTATACTTTATTTAAGTGTGAAAGTTGTAACTGTACCGTACATGAGTAAATAAATGATAACTATGTAATTTGTAGTAATGAAAAGTCTGTGTGTGTGTGTGTGTGTGTGTGTGTGTGTGTGTGTGTGTGTGTGTGTGTGTTTCACAGCCACATCATTTTCGCATTTAGTTAGTCAGAGAACATGTACTTCCTGTGGAATGTCCACTTGGTAAATACGTATAATACGAACGGAGCACTGTGTTTGTTTATAAGATTGCGATACACACTAACCGAATATTCACAACTTATAACTTAAATAACAATCAAATAATTAATAATTTCATATCAAAATTATTTACTTATGTATGATTTCACATTGTTGTGATAATATAAATTAATTATTCAATAAACTTTTAATTAACCTACTTTTAAATAATTGCAAGTACAGAAATAAACGGAAAAAGTGAGAAGTGTACACGTCACGTAGCAAAAAATAATAATGAAATAATCGTTTGTCGCGTCATACATGCTTGCGTTTTTAATGTTTATACAATGTACGTGTTATCTAATCTAAAAAAATTGCCTTGTGAAGGTTGGATAAAGTTGGATTATATTTGTTTGTCTGTCACTTTTCCTTTATTTCATTTTTTTTTTTTTTTTTTTTAATATTACTTTCTCTCTTGCTGTTGTAAGCGGAAGTATTGGCAGTCG
Organism: Triatoma infestans; assembly: GCA_011037195.1. NCBI lineage: Eukaryota > Metazoa > Arthropoda > Insecta > Hemiptera > Reduviidae > Triatoma > Triatoma infestans. Next base: position 47,276 of record JAAEAF010006195.1, on the reverse strand, counting down.
TGCCAACTTTGAAAACTTAAAGCATGTCAGTTTTCGAAATTCACTTTTCACCGGATATCGATGTTTTCAACTTTTTCAGAATAATTGAAAACAAGGAAAAATTGCAGAAAGCTCGAACTTGATATTTTTTTTTTTATTTTGTTGGTATCATTGAGCACGACAGGTAAGGCTGTGCACTATTCCTGGATAAAGGCCACAATTAGATTTCCTTTAAACTTGATATTTCACAACTAATCATAAAAACAACTTTTAACGGCAAAATTCATTTAATAAAGTTAGGCTTTTTTTCTAATGTGCCATTTCTATCGTCTATATAATATAGTTTAGAATTAAATATATTGCCGAAACTCGCAAGTTCGAAAAAAAAAAAATTTATTGGTTTACCAGTTAGAAGTTCCACTTTAAATATTATATTTCGGATGTACATGCATGTAATTTAATAATATTAATTAGAATTAAATATGTTTTTTTTTTTTTTTTGAAATTCCAAGTTAAAAGAAAACCGGATGGATCGGAAGTGCTGTTTTTAACTGAAAAGTATTTTACAGTTTTCTACCATTTTCTTTAAAATGGCTCCAATTATTTTCTTTAAACTAGGAATGTGAACGAACTACACACATATTATATAGAGCTACAACTTTTATTTGAACCCATTTCTCCTGGTTAAGTCATTCAAGGCGACTGTTGTGGGAGGGAGGATAGGGTTATGTTTTTCTCTAAAGTGCTATCATAGTTTATATATTACAATTCTATCATTTCAACAGAATTAATTAGAAATAAATAGTTTACTATAATTCCGAGTTTTCAAGAAAATTAGTAAACCGGAAGTGCTTGTTCACTGAACAGTTTTTTTTTTTTTCAGTTTTCACGATTTTTTCCATAAAAACATCGACAAATTTCATTACATTTGAGTGTACTTAACTATAAAATTTGTCAGTTAAAATTTTGTAAATTGCAGAAGATAAGTGAATATGTTACCCAGAAATTTTTTTTTAAGGAGATAATTACAAAAGTGGAATAGAAAATACTGTAAAGTATTCAAGGTTAATGAATTTTGCCAATAACCTTGGTATTGTGGGTGATACTACTATAAAAGGAAGGAATGTCTAGTTTGAAGTTGGTAATTTAAAACGCGTCTTCTCCGTGTTATCGTCGTCCGTGCTGATAAGTTTTATATAGAACAGTGTAGTAGACTAGATATCTTTACTTTATTAGTGAACTTGCGTATTTTATCTCATTAGCAAATGATTTCTGCATTACTAATAAATCTGATTAAACGTATCTATTCTTTAGAGAATATATATGCTAAATTATATGTCTCTCTGTTGTGAAATATACGACTTTCTCCATTAATTACAAATTGTAATTAACAAATTTGCTTAGAGCTTGAAATTTTGTCTTAGACATTTAATTGGCCTTTTGTAGTATAATAGTTGCTGCACAGCTGTACATTTTATTTGTTGATTCTGTGTTGGCATCGTTTTATGGATACCGGAAGTCGAAGTGAGGAGTAAGTGTTGTTAGTTAGAGAGATTAGAGAATTGGTATTCAAAATACGAACTACTGATTTATGAAAATAAACTATATTTTAACAAATAATTTAAAGTGTATTGAAACAGAAAAACTAAGATGCACAATTGTAAATGAATATAGGAATTATGAAATGAATATATAAAATATTAAAGAAGTAGTGTTAAAACCTTAAATAGGGACGCGCTAGCGATGTGTGATGGTGCTTCTGATCTGGAACTGATGTGAACTTCATTTGTACTGGCACTTAACTGATTGATAACTCGAACTCAACTGATCGATGACTCGCACTTAACTGATCTATACTCCCGTACTTAATGATCGGGAAAGCTCCAGTGCACACAGACTGCGCAACAATGGTCTTTGGAGGCAGAGAGGCTCCTTAGCCAAACACCTCGACATATTGCTAAAGGTCAACCCGGGCCCGGTGATAGACATGGCCCAGGATAGCATTTGTCCAACATAAAACTTCGAGGTTCCATTTCGGGTGTTCCTAGGCTCTAGGGCGGAATGGTCCAACGGGTGGGAAAAACGCTACCGGACAGGACCTCTGTGTTTTACAGACGGTTCTAGGATGGATTGCGGAACTGGAGCAGGAGTGTATGGAATGAGCCCGCAGGTACTCATTGAGAGGCCGTTGGGCAGGTATTCCACTATATTCCAGGCTGAAGTTTTTGCCATTAAGGTCTGTGCCGAGGAGAACCTGCGTAGAGCCCCAAGGGGCAAGGTCATACGCATTTGCTCGGACAGTCAGGCCGCACTGAAAGCCCTAGAGGCTTACAGAACTACCTCATTCCTAGTGAAAGAATGTCGTGAGGCATTGGTGAGACTCTCCAGGCACAACAAGGTACAGCTGCTATGGGTGCCTGGTCATGCAGGGATTGAGGGTAATGAGACAGCTGATCAACTGGCCAGGAACGGGGCAAACACTCCGTTCATTAGTCCAGAGCCGGTCCTGGGGATAACTGGCGGAGCGATTCGTGTAGCGATTAGAGAGTGGTGTCGCAGTAAGCGTGAAGAGCTCTGGAGGGGGAGGCCGGGTGTTATACACAGTAAAAGGATGATGCCAGGACTGTGTATGCGAAAGACGCAAATGACTCTTAGTCTGAGTAAGAGCCAGATTTCTCTGGTGTGGCGACTATTTACGGGTCATGGTAGGTTCAGGAAACATCTGTACAAGGTAGGGGTCATTCGAGCGAAACCCTTGTGCAGATTATGTCAGGAAGATGAGGAAACGGCCCTCCATGTGTTGTTTGATTGCGTTGCAATAATTAAATTGAGGTATGAGACCTTTGGTATGTTGCGACCTGAGGAGATAGTAGCTCAAAATGACCTGGTGGTGAAGGTCCTCAAACTCCTTAGGGAGGGAGGGTTTGTCTACTAGGAACTATCGGGGGTGGCACAATAAGCCTCTGTTGGCTGCAGTGCCGGGATATAGCCCACCCGAGGTTGGTAAAAATAATAATAATACTACATGCAATAAAGTACATTAATATAAACTTTTTAACTTAAATAAATATGTACACAGATTAACAAAAGAAAATTAAATAATTTCAGATGACAAATTAAAAACAATTAATAGTATGTGAGTAATACAGTTATAATATTATGAATAATTGATTTTATAAACAATATGAAGAAATGAATAATGACAATATGTGCAGATAAGATGAAAAGTTTGTAAATTATTTAATTGTACTAAATTAATGTTATTTACAAATTTATTAAATATTTCTATGTTATTTTTATTTTGTATAAATTTGCTTCTTGGAATCGGCCAACTTTCCCCTTGTAGCGTAATATGGCCGGACTAATTGGGATCTACTTCTCTCCAGTAATGGGACAGTCAAATATAAGATGATGTAAATCCTGGATAATAGTGTCCTGGCAAGGACAATAAGGGTGCCAGAGCCAGGTGAAACGAATGTAAATATTTCATATTGGGACCCATGCCCAGAGAAAATTTGTGTTAAGGCATGAGTGAGTGGGCAGTCTTAACTTCATTCTACTTTGAACATGTGGAAAAAATAGTTTTGTTTCTGCTTCATTAAGAGTACTCTGCCATTGTTGATCCCATTCTGCTACACTTTTTTCAAGTAAGATACGATCAATTTCGGATTTAGGATACCGGGAATAAAGGATAGGTAGATCATTATTCTTAGCAGCCTCCTTTGCTAATCGATCAGCTTCCTCATTGCCCTCCAGGCCCACGTGGGCTTTAACCCATACCAGAATCACTTCCTTTCCCTGTATCCTTCAAACTACTTATTTCTTTGTTGTGGTGGTTGGTACCGCAGAGCTGGAAAGCATCACAGACATTTTCCGTGGTAGCCTGCTTCATTTTGTGGTCATCGACTGGTTTCGGGCGTTCGCCCATCTTCAGGATGTGTTTTTCAGACAGTGTGACAACACAGACTTGCACAGAGCAAATTTAGTTTACACTTTTAACAAGTTTAAACTGTTTACAAGTTTAATTTAGACAATTTTTGTATAGCCAAACGAAGTGCTGTAGTTGCAGCTGACTATAGTGTACCTATTGGCCGGACACACTGTGCGCCATGATGTAGTACTAGCCCCATATACTCAACAACCTCACCAACCTGCACTTACCAATTACTATTAGTATTATTATTATTATTATTATTTTTATTATTTATAAATTAAGACCCGTCAACATTTGTGTTCATTGGCTCCCGGAATCATCCAAGTGCGCTGCCGGCCTCCGGACAGGTTCTTTCGCTACAAACATTGTCCATGGCAGTGAGCTGTAGAGATTCCAATCTAAGGGAGCCAATTACTATTATTATTAAATTAATAATATTATTGTCAATGCTATTTACTATATATATATTTATTTGTTTCCTTGATAAGCGTTTTGTAGCAATATGAGTATTGATTGAAAAGTAACATAAAACTAAGGCAGTGGCTAGTTTATCGAGGGTATTCCCATTGACTTGGTGTCTGCTGTTGTTAAGGTGTGGGTGTCTACGCATAAATAATGTACATGGTAAAAACCCATAGTGAAAGATGTTTTCGTTCAAATAGAATACTCAAAAAATTGCATTTATTAGATTAAGTTTATTTAAAACTCTGTAAACGCTGATTGATACTAAATTTTGCCTGATAAGATTCATAATTTTCCTTGCATAAATTATTTATTTATTTTTTTATATTACAACATATTTATATATTTATCTAATTGTATTTATAATAATAATAATCATAATAATATACTTTATTCCAAAATTACAAAAAAACAATCAAATATACAACTGCTAATAAAAACAAAAGTATATACGGCTTGGATAAGTATCCGTCAGCCGGAGGTTGATGTGATCAATTTTCAGCATCAAAAGAAAAACCTTCAAAAGGCAAATAAGAAAAATTAATATAAAATAGAAGAGATTAATTTCTTTCTTGGTTTCGATGTAAATATAACAAAATAGTGAATGGAAACAATGATATAATTATACAAGAATGAGAAGCAGAACGAGATATGTACTAAACATTATAAAAATAAACAAACCGCAATAGTACTCTTTTTGCTGCAATTAATCTGTCTAAAAATTGAACTCTTGAACCAATTCATATCTATAAAACCATGCAGAGCGTACGTATTTAATTAACCCCTTACAATTCAGTGAATTCAGAAGGCACCTAAGAGACTGTAGCGAAAGAGTCCTCACACCTAAGTAGAGCAAACGAAACTCCGCTAATATAGGACATTCTGCAAGAAAGTGCACTATATCCTCTTTGGCTCTACGATTACACAGTGAACAGAGTTCTATCTCTCGCTCAGCCCAGGGTGTAAAATTCAAAAATAATAATTCCCCTCTCATTTTAAATAACCATCGCAAATCGTCTAAGCGGACAGTCTAGAAGGACAGTCCGCATCAAATGAAAAAATCCTTACACTCAGGTCTAATTTCTTATAGAATAGAAATCGTGAAGATTGTCCTGCACGCATCACAGACTCATCTACAGACGCTAGTCTGATTTTATCTAATAGAACCGACAATTGACGTTCAAGTAACATTACATTATTCGCAGAGAATTCCAATTCGCAATTATATTTCTGCGCCAAAACAACCCATTTCTCAAACCAGAAAGTTCTGCGCCTGATGACTTCCAACGCCAATATCCTGGGAAGCCGGTGTGCAGGAAACTCCAGTACCTTCAGACAATATCTGAAGTGTAGACTTAAAGTGAACACTTCAAGCAAATCAACACCCGTTTCGAGATATAGCATTAATTGTATTTATAGATCTTGTTAATAACTCTTGCTGTTCAGAGTTTGAAGTTCAGAGTGAGTTTCTATTTTATTTCAAGAAAATAATCGCCTATTTCCAGGCAATAATCTACTGTTTCCGATTTCTTATAAAATTTTGCCTAAACCTAATTTACAAAAATTAAATCTAAAGTCACAGATACACCAGAATCACCTGATTCAATGTTTCCGAAAAAACATATAAGTCTACATCAAGTTACAATTCCAAGTTTTAAGAAAATCGATATAGTAATTCAAAGATGTGTTACAGCTCCTCAAAAGATGTGTTAAGAAATGGAATCAAACTTCCGGCATGCATGCTAAAAACTTCGGGAATAATTTCCCGTACCTTAATACCAATTAATCAGAGGATTGGAGGATCACATATACTGAATGATTCTCTGATATATCAACGGCTATAAGACCATGTGGGGAGCTGGAGCCGAAACTTGTAGTCACAAAGCTAAAACTCGCTTGCAATTGGGTGGGATTAGGCAGACATGCTACACTGTTACTTGCAGTGGTTGTGCCTGTACTATAACTATGCTGAGGAAATTCAAAAATTGGTATCTTCATAACTAGAGGATAGATAAATATTGCGATTGTTGTGGTGGTTGGTTCCGCCGCAGAGCAGCTGGAAATCATCAGAGACATGGAGCTGCTTGCATTTTTGGTCATCGACCGGTTTCGGGCGTTCGCCCTCTTCGGAAGCGTTTGCAGACAGTGTGACAACACAGTCTTGCACAAGAGCAAGACAGTTTACACAACTGACTGATTCTTTTAAATTGTTATTAAAACTAAACACTAATGTGTAAACTGAATTTGCTCTATGCAAGTCTGTGTTTTCACACTGTCTGAAAAACGCATCCTGAAGATGGGCGAACGCCCGAAACTGGTCGATGACCACAAAATGAAGCAGGCCACCACGGAAGAAAATGTCTCTTGACGAATATTGCAATAGTCAAGGTGCAAGCGGTCGATGCCTACCAAGTTAATGCTAGGCTGGTTTGGAATTGTATATAGTATAATTAACTAACTCTATCTGTAGTGCCAGAGCATGCAAGGTATTTGGGCAAGAAAGCAAACGATTTGGACCGAGAAGATTCAAATTGATATTTTATGGTTTCGGAACATTTTCTGTAATGTGTCCAGGGTGTAGGACAGTGAAAACATTAGTTTTATGTCCTGAGTTCGTACCAAATCTGAGATATATGACAGGGAAATACCAATGGCCAAAGCGCAAGCGAGAGTGTTCATTAAGGGTTTTGCAAAATAGATCCTCTTGGTTGGTGGTGATTGTGAACCTTTGGAAACCCCTTCTTCTTTATTTTTATAGTGGGCACACATCAGATTTACCTTCTCCTCTCACGTAGCGCAAATAAGAGGCAGCTAAATTCTGACTTTTAGAAAAAAACTGATCCATTAGAACTGAGAGAATTACTGTGAAATATAATCATTTTTAATATTATGTAGGAAATTCTTTTTCCTTCCAAAAAGTATTTGATTAGTTTAATATTATGAGTAATTGATTGCAATGTCTGTTGTTTCAGGTGAGTTGATCATCATCAGCTTAAAATAAACAATGAAGGGGTGAGTTCAGTATTTATATTTAAATGTGTTTGGTTGTTATTGCTATTAAAATTAATTTAGATTCGTAATTATGGATGTATACCATAAAATGAACAGTAACAAAGCCCTCTTTTACTATAGGATAGTATAGTTAATTCATGTTACCAAATCGATACAGTTATTGCATCTGACAGTGATCGTGTCAAATTTTTAAAATCGAGTTTTCTCCTGTTTAAAGGATTCGAAGGATTAAAGGATTCCACAGACCGAGTTTTCTCCTGAATATTAAAAACAATTGTTTTTAGCGAATGATTTATTATGTGTGTTGTAAGTATGAGTATTAGTCAAAAACTGAAAATCGTAGAAAGCTAAAACTGATTCATTCGTTCAAGTATTAACAGGGGGGACCTACAGTAAGCTTTTTCCATCAAAGTCCGTCAATCGGACATACTACTTAGTGAATGAATTTTGCAATTTTTCGGGCTGGATGAACTTACCATTGCGTATGTAGGTGACACGAGCTTGCACTAGGGGCCCCCATCACACTCCCGAGTCTTGGATCAGCGTGCACCGGCAGTGGATTGTATTCGCACACACTCTGAACTGGGAAGGCTACACACTGTTATCCCATCAATGCCATCTGCTCAATGCTCTATCAATGCCATTTGTAATTCGCCACCCAAATCTGACCATCATCATCATCAATTCAGCGGCACTACAACTCCATTGCTGATTTTTGGCCTCCTCAACCAGTTTCCGCCAGTCAATTCTGTTCTGTGCGGCTGCTTCTCCAGTTCTTGAAATCCAATACCGTCCTTGCATCACCTGCAAACATTGTCCATCCAACGCAGCTTCGGCCTCCCCACTCTCCTCGCACCATGGAGGTGCTCGTTTATTACCTTTATCAGAATGTCCCCGTCCCTCATCCTAACCACATGTCCAGTCCACTGAAGTCTAGCCAATTGGATCAGCGCAATTTGACCATGTCTATTTCTTTAAACAGCGCATACAGCTCCTGATTCGTTCAAGACCTCCACTCCTGCCCCACGCTTACTGGTCCGAAAATTCGCCGCAGTATTTTCCTATCGAAAAAACTAGGAGGCCTCTCTCATCTATCTTTGATGTGGTCCAGGTTTCGGAGCCATATGTCAAGACTGGGCGGATCAGGGTCTTATGCAATCGCAGTTTCGTCTGCCTTACTATCAGTTGACTTCCCATGTGCTTTCGAAGCCCAAAGAAGCATCTGTTAGCCGCCAAATCTGACCATAAACCCATTAATTTGGCACAAAATTTTACACGTATGATCACTAAGGGCCTGGAAGGGTAAGAAAAACACCAAGGCGCAGATCACCAAGTAACGTCACGTAGGGAAAAGATCATTCATGAGACACATCTGTAAACATTGTGAAGTAGAGAACATAAATTCAAAATAGGGAATAAAGTAAGTGAACTAAAATTCCATGTGAACAGAAAGGAAATTAACTCTAAATCTCGCTCTTCACTTTACAGAGTGCTATCACTAAAGACTTTGCGCTTTTAGGAAACCCACGAAAATGATACTGATTACTTCTAAAAGAGTAAATGTTCATACACAAAACTTATAGTGATACCTTCACCAGTTTTGAAGCTGGTAGGATATATACACCTTAGGAAACACGATTATCATTCGCAGGGAATACCTAACGATGCGCTTTAGTGGCCAGTAGCACGGGCGGAACAGTATCACTACCTTTAACCATACGGCATTTCCAACTTGAAGCTTTTCTGGGTCTCTTTGGAAGTTGCACATTTTCAAATAGTCTCGAATCCACCGCTGAGCGAAGCGCTGCCAAATCTGAGCAGCCAGGTTCAATTTTTATAAGGAAACTTGGCTGTTGAGGAACTAGCAACAGGGAACCTACTAGGAAGTTACTAAAACTAATTGCGGGAGCGCGAGTAGAAGACAGAGAAACGTCAATCACTGGCTGACAGCTAATGACTGTTTTGATTGTTAGACACACAAAGATACAGAGATATTAGTTGTGGTGGTTGATTCCGCAGAGCTGTAAAGAGAGTAAGAGGACAGTTCCATGGAGCCTGCTTCATTTTGTGGTCATCGACCGTTTCGGGGCGTTCGCCCATCTCAGGATGCGTTTTTCAGAACGTGTGACAACACAGACTTGCCAGTGTAACAACTCGTGTGTATAAACTGAATTTGCTCTGTGCAAGTCCATGTTGTCGCACTATCTGAAAAACGCATCCTGAAGATGGGCGAACGCCCGAAACCGATCGATGACCACAAAATGAAGCAGGCTACCACGGAAAATGTCTCTGAGAATACAGAGATATATCTTAAGCATCTTAACGTTCCTGCGCAAGGACTCTTTAACAAGAAACGGAGCTACCACAGCCATACCATAATGTTGAAAGGGTCATGAAAAGTTTACATAGGACCTAGGAAGATTGCCCAAGTAATACGTGACTGTATGTAGATGATTTGCAATGTTTAAAGGAGTTCATTAGAGTAATTTTTAAGATAATGTTAAGTTTCACATAATGAATTTATGTTCTCCTTTTTCACAATGTTTGCACATGTGTGTCGTGAATGATCTTTTCCCTACGGGACATTACTTGGTGCTCTTGGCGCCTTGGTGTTTTTCTTACCTACTGACTTCCCTTCCAGAACTTTAGTGTAAAATACGTGTGAAATTTTGTGCAAAATTAATTGGTTTATGGTCATAGATTTGGCTGACGAAATACAAATGGCATTGATAGAGCATTGAGCAGATGGCATTGATGGGATAACAGTGTGTAGCCTTCCCAGTAAAAACAAAGCGAATCAATAGATTCGCAGTCCGCTTGATGGATTTTAACTGAAACTTTTCTATCAAATGCGGTCGTGATATCTAAGGGAAATATTACGTTTGAGCTTCTTGCGATTTCTTCGATTTTGTGGCATTTTGTTCACACACACACTCTCACAGACCATTCGCCAAAAACATTTTTTTGGTACTTCAGTATCTCATACCTTGGTATTTCCGGTGAATAATCTATTTTATAAAAGTAGACAAGTTAGCAATACTTGCTCTCTTACAATAGTAAGAGAAAGTTAAGTCCAGATTATGGCAAAGTTTTTCCAAAAATTGTATAATATAAGAAAGTAGTATGAAGAGTTACAATGGAACATGTGTGCGATTTGTTAGTAAAATTGTAAACAAACCGAGCCATAGCGAGACGGCTCGTTCTATATGTCTATCTGTCTGGCAGCCGCTAGATAAACGTCTGTCTAGAAATGGAACTCATTCCCCAGGTTCAACGTACTGCCCACTGATTTGAAGCGTAAAAAAAGAAGTGGTTTGTAAGTTAGATTTTGGCAACGTTCTACGTTTACTTCTGATTAGCCAAATAAATAAAAGAATAAAATGCTGCTTCGCATCCAATATATTTTTGGATTTTGTTAAAAGTCGCTAAATACGTATGTTACTTTATACCTGTAAGAGCATGATGTATTGTGGTCTATTCAAATTTTATAAATTGAATTTTTAGCAATCACCTGTATATGTGCGCGTGTGCTGCTCTGTGTGTGTGTGTGTGTTTTTGCGTTTGCGAATTTTTTCAAAAAGAAAAATTTGGTGTGAAACACTCACACAACTTTCTCTTATTCCAATTAATAAAATTTAATTAATAATTTTTTTAAAAAAATTGCAACGTTTATACTGTTTAATTGGGCTGGCCATAGCTGTTATAATGGAGTTGTTGAGGAGAGAAATTAGATTTGATTAAATGAACGAGATATGCTGACACTAATATAATGTAACTAAGTTTACACTAACTGCACTGGACTTTATAATGAAAATGATAGAATGAATGGTGTGAGTAAAGATATGAGACAATGCGATGTACAGTTGTATGGTTGTATGTGATAGATATCCTCTAAATAGATTCCCACTGGCTTATATACACAGGTTCTCCCACTCTAGCCTGCCTAAGTCAGAGAGTAGTCTCTGTTAACCAGAGAGGGCCTCGCTTCTCTCTGCTGTGGTTGCTATCTTTGCGGTACCATTACACGGTTATACATACTATATACTTGAGTGTTCCACTCAAGTGGGCATCCTCTGTCTAAACCAACAAAACTTGTGACTACATTTAAATTTAAGCCTAACTGACAGACACTCAAAACGCCCCAATCCCCTCTAAAATTTAGAAAAAAAAATTCAAATAAAAGTGATAAATTTTCAATATTCTGTGTTAGACAAAATGGTTGTAACGTGCCGGGATTGAGGTCATTCTCAATCTCACACTGCTCCACCTATTGGTGGAAAGGGTGGCGAAGGTAGCCCTTCTCAGAATCTCTATGGAGGGCCTGGGGGAGATATGGGCTAAGCTCTAGGGAGCGGACGTTTCCTTCTGTCGGCTCCCTCCTCTGGAACATTCCTAGAGATAGTATGACTAAGAAATACAGCTTTCTTAGGAGTTTTTCTACGAAGCCAAGTACAAAAAGGGAGTGGAGCGAAGGATCCGCCCTGGCTAGTATTAGCAAGCATGGCACTAAGTGGTATACAGATGGGTCTAAGACCCTCGAAGAAACCGGGGCAGGAGTTTTTGGGCCTAGAACCAAACACTCGGAACCCATGGGTAAGTTTTCTAGCATCTTCCAGGCGGAAATTCTCGCTATTGGAAGGTGAGTTCAGTTGAACTTTGACAGAGGATCAACTGGCGATTTTCCCTTTTTAATGTATCTTGTTTACATACACATACATTTTTTTTTTGAAGGGGGGGCCAATGCACCGCGACCCTTTTCGATCTATTCTGCTATGCCCCCTGGGTACCGCAGGCTATTGCCCACAGTACCCAAACAGATGCCCTTCTCTGAACATCCGTTCTACAAAACCTCTATCAGGTAGAGATCCTGACGGGCTCCAGGTTCTTAAATCTTCTCTGAGTGGCAGCCTCGCAATCTGTTAGGAGATGTAGTGGAGTTTCCTCCAGCTCCCCACAGAATCTGCATGAGCTGTCGCTTTCCAAACCCAGCTTCACCAGGTTTCCCTCTAAGTCAGCAATGCGCTTTGAGGAAACCGATAAGAACGCGGAGCTTGTTCTTGCTCAATCCTATGCAAGCCTCCGATCTCCGTTGGTTATAATTTCCCAAGCAGATCTTAGCCTGCCGCAAACCGGGGAGAGAGTACCAGAGTTGAGATCTCCTGGTCTCCTCCTCCTTCCTAAGTTCCTCCAACAGAAACTGGTCGCTGACCCCACCAAAAGGTTCCTGCCCTAGGAGGGGGGTCTTAGCGCCTAACTTGGCCAGGGCGTCGGCCATCTCATTCCCTTTAATGCCAACATGCCCCGGCACCCACCACGAGCATAACTTTTTCCTCCTGCCTAGGTTATTAAGTTTACCTTGGCATTCTCAGACCATTTTAGAGTTGATAACCGATGTACTCAATGCTCTAATGGTTGCTTGACTATTGGAAAGGATTACAATCTCCTGGTTCCTATAGCCCCAATCGAGGTTAAATTGTACGCATCTTCCAATAACGTATATCTCCGCCTGGAAGATGCTGGGAAAATTACCCATTGGTTCCGTGTGCTTGATCCTTGGACCAACCACTTCCGCCCCAGAGTCCCCTCAAGTGTCTTAGACCCATCTGTATACCATTTAATGTCACGTTCCTTAATGCCCAACAGAGCGGATCCCTCGCTCCACCCACTTTTTTTTGGTGCCCAGCTTCAAAGAAAAATTCTTAGTGAAGCTGTATTTCTTAATCATGCTATCTCTAGGGAAGTGCCAGAATACACATACATACAAACCATTCGTTAAAAAACATTATTTCATCCTCAGGGGAACTCTAAACATGTATTTGTGGCGGCGAAATACTTCTTACTAAGGAATAAAAGAACCTTTAAAGGGGGTCATATAAAATTACAAAGCTGTGGGTATTTTGGAATGTAACGTTTAAAACAATGCTATGGAGTCATTTTAGAGAAAATCTAGAAAAAATCACTAAAGTTGGACTGCCATTTGAAGAATTTGGACTGAAACGTTGAGTGGGATACGATAGTGCTACCGGAATATCAAGGTTCCACTTTCTACTGATTTTTTATTTTTGAGATATTTTATCTCATTCTCTCTCCCTCTCTCTCTCTCACACACACACACACACACACAGAGTACTAAAAGCGAAAAACCTTGTGTTTTGTATACAAAGGACCTGTAAATATATTTGCGCTAAAAATAAACATATATGAAAATTTGATGCGATTACAAAGTTAATATTTAATTAAAATAATTGTTGAAACTATGGCCAGCATTAATCACATATGTTTGTATCCATTGTCTGACATAATGAATATTATTTTTAAATGAATGATATCTTTCGTCATGTTATCTTTTGTACTATTAATGAGATTAGTAATAATTATTGATCTTTTAATTTGTTTATTATAAATATTAGTTTGTATAATGTACACATACGAGGCTCATTCAATAAATAAAGTGACAAAAGATTATAATTTGTTTTTGTAATATGGTGTAAATAAATGAATCTCACATTTTACCTATTTTAATGAATAGATAGTCGCAGGAAGTAAACAAAAACATGGTATTCTGTTTAGGTTGTACCATAGCGTCACACACAAACAACTGAAATGTGTTTTTAGTTTTTTCGTAATTTTTCTCGAAAACGGCTCCAACGATATTTTTTATACTTTGTATACTGTTTCCGGACATAAATGCCTATCACTTTTATTGGAAACATTTTTCTAGGAAAAATTAATTTGTTAAGGGTTTTGGAGTAGTGCCTTATGCTTTATCCATATAATAATAAAATGGTTTTACCACCTACATAGTATTTTATACGCAGAAACTTCGATACAATTCCAAATTTCCAAAAGTGTATAAAATCGTTTTTTTGGGGGGTAATTTTCTCAAATAGGTTACAACGATTTTCTTTAAATCTGGAATGCTTGCTGGAGATATATAGGAACGTATTATTTTTTATTTGAAACATTTTTGGAAAAAAAATTGACTTTACACAGGGATCTTGGACCATCTTTCAGTTAGTTTAAAATTAAATTTGCTCAAACTTTCTTAGAAATGGATTATTGGAGAAGAAGCTGTGGTGTATCACGTCTTCAGCATGTCCTCTACACTGAAATCAGAAATACGATTAGTATAGAGAACAATAATACTTCAAGATGTTGTGGTGGTTGGTTCCGCAGAGCTGGAAAGCATCAGAGAGACATTTTCCATGGTAGCCTGCTTCATTTTGTGGACATCGTCCATCTTTCAGGACGGGCGTTTTTCAGACAGTGTGACAACACAGACTTGCACAGAGCAAATTTAGTTTACACACACAAGAGAGAATGCGGAAACTAAATTTGCTCTGTGCAAGTCTGTGTTGTCACACTGTCTAAAAAACGCATCCTGAAGATGGGCGAACGCCCGAAACCGGTCGGTGACCACAAAATGAAGCAGGCTACCACGGAAAATGTTTCTGATACTTCAAGATATTAGCACTAGTAAGCTCATTTGGTTTGGCCATGTGAAAAGAATGGAAGAAACAGGGTGGCCAAAAATTGTTGGAGAAAATATGTGCCTAAGAAGGAAGAGAGGTTGCCCTCGAAGCTGGAGGGAGGTCATAGTGGGGGGGGGAGATGATGGGAAAGGCCTCACACAGATGGTGATTGGCTTGACCAGGAAAACGAATCTCGGTGATACACTAAATCAGCGTCCTAACTGAAAAGAAAAGAAAAACATCATTGTCTCAAGTGTATTGAGCTGGTTTTTGCACATTTGTTTCTATAGAAGTTGAAGCCATTTGATGACCTTTTAAGGTAACTGTGATAGATGCAACAAATTATATCGTATTTTATTTAAAGAAAATTACGATATGAAGAAAATGCAAGCTCGTTGGCAAAAAAGGGTACACGCAGGTAGAAGAGCACTGTGACAGGAAGAGTTCATGAACCTTGTTAGCATTGTCTACCCCTTCTTCTCACAGGGGAAGATTTGAACGTACAATTAGAAGGCATTCCTTTAAGAATAGTCTGAGCTAGACATTTCACCAGAACACTTCAGGACTGTGCCAGTTATAAGTTAAAACATAAGAGTTTTGTACTTGATCTAGATAAATAATTGATTTATAAACATAATTAATGTTGTGGTAGTTAGTTCCGCAGAGCTGGAAAGCATCAGACACATTTTCCGTGGTAGCTTGCTTCATTTTGTGGTCAACGACCGCTTTCGGGCGTTCACCATCTTCAGGATGCGTTTGTGAGACAGTGTGATAGCAGACTTGCACAGCGCAAATTCAGTTTACACACTCTAGAGTGTGCTCTGTGCAAATCTGTGTTGTCACACTGTCTGAAAAACGCATCCTAAAGATGGGCGAACGCCCAAAACCGGTCGATGACCACAAAATGAAGCAGGCTACCACGGAAAATGTCTCTGATAATTAATGTGTTATTGAAAAGCATTCAAATATCTTTAAAGATAATATATATTTAGTTTAATCTACCAGTGTTTTCTTGATTATTTCTTATTACTTCTCTCTTAAAACTTACAAACACAAGCCCCTTTTACAAAACCGCTCAAGCCACTGCAAACTAAAACAACAACACCACACCAATATCATTTCAGAACCAGATAAAAAAAAAAAATTGATCTCGGGAGATCCAGGCTGTAAAGCGGATCTGGCCAAACTTCCCAGCCTAATCTTTCCAAAGTTTCAAACTTAGATTTCGCATGTGTGGGCAAGCGTTCTCCAACCCACTGCAAATTCAGATTCGCTTCTTTCCGTAGTGCAAGTTTTTCTTCTATCATAATTCCTTTGTCTCCTTGAAAGCGAACGTCAATGCCAGATTTTTTAATGATAGATATAAAAATTTTGATTGGTCATCTCGCACATCTTGCAAATCAAACTTTTCATTGGCCATTTTGAATATTGTTTACCGTATTTCTTAAGCATTTGCCGGATCCATTTTGTAGAGTCTGTGAGACAGAGGAGGAAAACACCCATCCATCTTATGACTGATTGCCTGGGCTGTGAGGGAATTAGGTTCAGGACCTTTGAACGGAATAGGATGTCTGTGGAAGAGCTTAGGCTATTTCCGCTTAAGGTTATTGCCCGATTTATTTGGACTGCGGTGAATCTTACATGGATTAGATGCGGGTCAAGATTTTTGTTCTAGACCCGGTTTGTTGTTGTTTTTCTTGGGGTAGCTATATGGGCCCAGTGAGGCTTTGGATAGCGTAGGGTTTCCCTCCAACAGACAAATAATAATAATTCTTAAGCATTCGAAAGAAAAAGTGTCAGGTGTTTCAAACCCCATAGAATATATAAATCGGTATCACAGAACTCTTTGTAGATTTCTGCTGGACTTGCCTTCCTTCGGTTGAATGACTAAATAGAGTGATGTATACATAGTGAAATAGTGGTCAAATAGCCGTTTTAAAGTGCTGCCAGGTTCGCCAACTTGTGATACTGAAAAATGTCGTAATTCATATATTGATATCAAAGACATCATATATTGATACATTTTCCGTGATAGCCTGCATCATTTTGTGGTCATCGACCGGTTACGGGCGTTCGCCCATCTTCAGGATGCGTTTATATCTTCAGGCAGTGTGATAACACAGACGTGCACAAAGCAAATTCAGTTTACACACTATTCTTATATTGATATTCTTTTATTTACAATTCTTTCTCCACTTTATTCATTGAATGACCCTGGGTATGATAAACATATTCAGAACGGTTTGTATTAATCATCAGATGAACGGTCAGAGATTTATATAGTGCTTATCTAAATTAATTTCATTGATAGGGATGTTTATTCATAAATTGCTACTTAAAAAAAACGATTGTGCTGTTTTTTTATAAATACATTATTTTTCGTAGAAATTAATTATTATATATTATATATATATATATATTTTATAGTATTCTTTCTATTTTAATTAAAACTTAAATGGATTCTGTCTCTCCTAAACCTTTAATTTTGCCGCCGGACTCATATTTTTTTGTATTGCCTACTTTTTATTTTAATCTCATTTGGAGCATAAATTTAGTTTATTTTAACAAGGAAAGTGAATGTGTTGAAATAGAGTTTTTACCCGAATATGTGTGTGTGTGTGTACAAAATAACTCTCAAACTAAAATTCACGGAAGCCAGATTTGACACATTTTTACTTTCTCTTACTCCTAGTAAGAGGAAAGTATTGTAATCGTGTCAAATTTTCGATATCGAGTTTTCACCGGAAATATATCCTTGAGGTCCCCTGAGTCCAAAAAAGTGGTTTTTAGCAAATGGTCTGTGTGTGTGTGTGTCTGTGTATGTGAACAGCATAGCTCAAAAACGAAAAACTGTAGAAAACTGAAACTTAATATTCCGTTTAGGTATCACCATGCGATCTGACTGTGTGTTATCTGTCAAAATTCCTCAACCGGAAGTACCACTTTACTAGTTGACTTTTTTACTTTTTTGCGTTTTTCTCAAAAATGGCTCCAAGGATTTTCTTTAAACTTGACACATCAACTACACATACAAGGAGCTACAACTTTTATTTGAAACATTTCTCTGGGAAAATTGATTTAAGGGCCCTTCTGGGGGAAGGGTGGGGTTAGGTTACCCTCTAAAGTGCTATTTCAGGTTATTACACAATTCGGTCATTTAAATAATGTTAATTAGAATGAAATATGTTGTTGAAATTCCGAGTTTGAGAAAAATCGGAAAACCGGAAGTGCTTTTGTTTTAACACTTTACTAAATATGATTTTTTCACTTTTTCGCGATTTTCTCAAAAATGCTCCGACGATTTTCTTGAAACTACACATATAAACTAAACATTCAAAGGTCTACAACTTTTATATAAAACATTTCTCTGGGAAAATTCATTTAAGGGCACTTTTAGAAGAGGGGTAGTGTTACAGCTTCCTCTAAAGTGGTATCATACTTGATTATACAACTCTATCATCCAAATGAAATTAATTAGAAATAAATAGTTGGCCAAAATTCCGGTGTGAAGAAAATCAGTAAACCGGAAGTGCGCTTTTACTGAATAGTTTTTTTCAGTTTTCGACAAATTTCATTAAATTTGGTACACAAACTATAAAATTTGTTAATTATAAATTTTGAGAACTGGAGTAAGAGAAAGTTGTGTGAGTGTTTCACACCAGATTTTTTTTTTTAGGTAGCACGCTGGTGCATCTATCACAAAATTTTCGGTAAAAACCATCATCAACAGGAGTACGACTTTCCAGTTTTTTCGTAATGGTCATGGATAACCCCAAAAGTTTGGGGACTTATCAGTTTGTGCCTGCCACCTCAATCAGTGTTTTCTCTTTACAGACAACACTGCCCATCATCACTGGATAAAGACTTGCTGTGTTATTAGAAAAAAATGCTTACAGGAAAATTTCTTTTTGAAGCTTTGTGTGTGAGCTTGGCACGTTAAGCTTTTTCGTTCAAATGCCCTTCAAGTACAGTTTGTGTTCTAAATTTCAAATTTTGTAGAATATAAATTGATCCAAGTGTGATTTTACAGAATAGGTTTTTTATTATTATTATAATTATTATTATTTTTTTGATTTAAGGCGCGTCAATATCTATGGTCATTTGCGCCTGGAACCATCTCAGTGTATTGCCTGCCTGCGGGACAGCATCCTTTCGCTACAGACGACACTGTCAGCACCGCACAGTGAGCTGAAGTGGCTCCAGCGCCCTACCACACAGCTAGATTGTAGATTATTGTAGGGATTATTGCACTGCGACCTGAATTAGATCTAGTATGCCCCCCCCCCACCCGGAGCCTTCTCCAATGTACAGCCGGACTCCAAGCAGTGTTTTTTAGCTACGACAAACACTGCCCAATACCGGACCCGGACAGTGAGTTGTAGAGGCAACCTGGAAGAAGAAAATCTAAGGGCAGCCATGCTGGATGCGAACCTAGGTCCTCCTCCGCGTTTCTAGTCCAGCGCGCTACCACTGAGCTAATCCCTTCCTTCTACCCCTACAGCTAATACCTTCCCAGATTTCTTATTTATTGTTTGAAATTTTCCTCAAAAACTATGCCAAGGTTCTGTTTAATGTTGGAACTCTAAAAGGCAGAGAAATATCGAGAGACATTTTCCGTGGTAGCCTGCTTCATTTTATGGTCATCGACCGGTTTTGGGCGTTCGCCCATCTTCAGGGTGTGTTTGTCAGACAGTATGATAACACAGACTTGCACAGAGCAAATTCAGTTTATATACTCACAGTTTATAAACTGAATTTGTTCTGTGCAAGTCTGTGTTATCACACTACGCATCCTGAAGACGGGCGAACGCCCGAAAGCCGGTCGATGACCAGAAAATGGAGCAGGCTACCACGGAAAATGTCTCTGATGCTTTCCAGCTCTGCGGAACCAACCACCACAACAGCAGAGAAATATATTTATCTCTTTTCTTTTAAACATTTTGCTGAATAATTGATTTCACGAAGTCTCTAGAGAATGTATGACGTTAGATTTCTAGACGCTATCTTTGGCACTTCAAAATATAATCAAATTCATTTTTCCAACTCTCTTCATCATTCAACTATTTGTTCATTTTCTTATGAAAAAGGGGAAATTATTGATGGTATGAAGTTGTGAAAGCTGTGTGTACGTGTGCGTGTGAACAAAACATTAAAAAAAAAAAAATTGCTCGACAATGAAAGTTGCTTACCCATTGCTGCATTTCACAAATATTTCAGTCAAAATCCATCAACCGGAAGTCACTTTACTGAATAGTATTTGTTTTATTTTTTATTTTTTTTATTTTTATTTGTGCATACCACCTACATACTTGTATGCCTATCACTTTTATTTGGAACATTTGACTGAGAAAATTCTGAAGGAGCTACAACGTTTAGCTGTCCTCTAAAATGCCACTTTGGTGGAGTGAACGATTCTTTTCTGTATCTATTGTTCAGATATATTAAAAGCATTAAGATACATATCCAAATTCAGGTTAATTAAATTCGGTTTAAGCGAAAGATCGACCTTGACACAATAGGTTTCCCAGTGAGACCTTCGGAATTTTCTAAAAATCGCCTTCACAGATTTTCTTTAAATTTGCAGTGGTTATTATTGTTTGTCTGTGGGGAGGGAAACCCTACGCTATCCAATGCCTCACTGGGCCCATATAGCTACCCCAAGAAAAACAACAACACGCCGGGTCTATAACAAAAATCCAGACCCGGATCTAATCCATCTAAGATTCACCGCAGTCCGAATAATTCGGACAATAACCTTTGGCTCTTCCACAGACATCCTATTCCGACCAAAGGTCCTGAACCTAATTTCCTCACAACCCAAGCAATCAGTCATAAGATGGATGGGTGTTTCCTTCTCTGTCTCACAGACTCTACAAAATGGATCCGGCATGAGCCCCATTATGTAGAGATGTCTCCTTAAACCACAATGTCCAGTAAGAGATCCAACCAGATGCCTGAGAGCGCTCCGAGAAAAACACAGCAACGTCTCACTAATGGCCTTGTCCGGACCCCCGATGAGCATTTTGGACTGCCGAAAACCAACTGAGTTCATCCATAAGGATGAATGCTGTGAAGCTGTCCATGTCTGGAAGCCTGACAGACATGTGCCAGAAGACACGCCAACAGCAGGCTCGGGACCAATGAAAGGAAGAGAGGCGCCTAATTTGGTAAACCTATCCACCTCCTCATTCCCAAAAATTCCCATGTGACCTGGCACCCAGACTAGAAGCACATCCTTCAGAGAAGAAAGCTCTTCCAGTCTTTTAGAACATTCTAACACCAACCTGGAAGTGAAGACACATGAACTCAGCGCCTTCAGCGCAGCCTGGCTGTCCGAGAAGATACAAACACCTTTTAAGTTAGTGTTAAGTACCCTCTCATCCAAAACACAACAAAGAATAGCATAAACCTCAGTCTGGAAGACCGTGCTCCATTCACCAAGAGATACTGCCAAATGATCTCCGGTCTCAAAATAGACTGCAGCTCCAGACCTACCATCCATTCTGGAACCGTCCGTGTAACAACGGAAGTAATTATCAGGTATCATTGGCCCAATGTTGACCAATCTTCCCTAGAGGGTAACCTGACACTGTAAGAATGTTCGAAAACAAAAGTCTTCAACATTCTATCAGAGGGAATATCTGTAACAGGAACCTTCAAAAGCATCTCGCGATGAATGGTAGAGTGACCATATCGCTTACCCTGCCAAAAATCTGCCTGTTTAATTCTATAACAGGCTTTTATTGCCATAGTTTTCACCTCTACAAAGAGCGGTGGAATTCCTAATAAAGTCCTCCATTGCAGCTGTAGGGGTCCGCATGGCACCGGTCACCGCCAGACAAGCCAAGCGTTGAATATCTTCAATCAAATTTGCAGTGCTACCATGGTATGTACTGCGTACACATAAAAAAATCTCTTGTTTAATTTGAATACTTTGACGGAAAAGTTGATTTTTGGATTGTTGTGGAGATTCGCGATATTAGATTTCAATATATGACGTTGATAGAGATACTGACTGCTAGATTTCAGGTACTATTTGCTGACAACCATAACCCTCTCAACCATACGAAGCGTGTTTATGGACTTTTATGAGAAAATTTATTATTAGAAACTTTAATAATCATTTGCGTATTAATTGCTATTAAAACAAAGTCGTGTGAGTGTTTCATACCTGATTTTCTTTTTGGTGTTCAAGAACCTGAAAACTTGTATTTCCGGTGAGAACTTGATTTAAAAACTTTTCACATTATCGCTTATTCTTGCTAATAGTGAAATAAGTGTAAAATTAAAAGATAGTTTTTGGCAGATAGAGCTAACTAATGTAAACAGACCTGACATTCGTACGCACAACATTTACTATCGATGTATGGTGGTGCTAAATAAAGCAAAAGCGGGGGTGAGTTTTGATTGTGCGGCCCTGTTGTGAAGTGGAATGGCTGTTGGATACACTTGAAAGTGCTGAGTTAAGGACCCTTTGATTAGGGCAATACTGCTAGTAGCTAGGTTCCCTTGATCATGCCGCAGGTTCTAACCTGTTATTTCACCTGGCTGTTTCACTTCCCTTATGAATACAATACCATCTTGCTTTGTGTAACCTTCAGTTTTTATTATTTACTAACATAAAGTAATTAATAACTTTCTGCTCCAATGGAATAAAAACCATTGTCCATTTCGTTAAAACAAGTAAACAATTTTCCAAGTCTTTAGTGTACATAGGACTTAAAAAAAAACAACGTTAATTTTAAATTCAGATCATGTTGCCCATTCTTTTTATAACATTTAAAAGTAAACTCAGTTTTTTTTACTTTCTATTACTGCAAATCATCAATTATTTTTAATCCTTTCTAGTCAAATGGTAAGAGTAATAGAAATTACGATTAAAAATGGAGATGCAGTCATTGATTTATGATGCAATGTAGAATTATCATATCGAAAAATTTGCAAAAAAAAAAGCAACTAATATTTTCGTTAAAAGATGCGCAATCAACTGTAACATGATTTTTTAAATATACCGGCACCGATTGTGTTTATTCTTGCACAATATATGTAGGACACAATAATAATAATAATAATAATAATAATAATAATAATAATAATAATAATAATAACAGCCTTTATTACCAATTATAAAATGTACACAAAATGCTACTTGAAAATAAACTTAAAACACAAATAAGCAAATATCTCTTTAAAATGAATATAATTCTTATAATTTGATTAAAAAAGAATCACTAACATGAAATAAAACCTAAAAAAATCTGGTGTGAAACACTCACACAACTTTCTCTTACTCCAGTTATCAAAATTATAATTGACAAATTTTATAGTTTGTGTACCAAATTTAATGAAATTTGTCGAAAACTGAAAAAAACTATTCAGTAAAAGCGCACTTCCGGTTTACTGATTTTCTTCACACCCGGAATTTTGGCCAACTATTTATTTCTAATTAGTTTTATTTGGATGATAGAGTTGTATAATCAAGTATGATACCACTTTAGAGGAAGCTGCAACCCTACCCCTCTCCTAAAAGTGCCTTTAAATGAATTTTCCCAGAGAAATGTTTTATATAAAAGTTGTAGTCTTTGGATGTTTAGTTTATATGTATAGTTTCAAGAAAATCGTCGGGGCCATTTTTGAAAAAATCGCAAAAAAGTGAAAAAATCATATTTAGTAAAGTGTTAAAACAAAAGCACTTCCGGTTTTCCGATTTTTCTCAAACTCGGAATTTCAACAACATATTTAATTCTAATTAACATTATTTAAATGACCGAATTGTGTAATAACCCGAAATAGCACTTTAGAGGGTAACCTAACCCCACCCCTCCCCCAGAAGGGCCCTTAAATCAATTTTCCCAGAGAAATGTTTCAAATAAAAGTTGTAGTTTATCAAGTTTAAAGAAAATCGTTGGAGCCATTTTTGAGAAAAACGCAAAAAAGTAAAAAAAACAACTAGTAAAGTGGTACTTCCGGTTGAGGAATTTTGACAGATAACGCACAGTCAGATCGCATGGTGATACCTAAACGGAATATTAAGTTTCAGTTTTCTACGATTTTTCGTTTTTGAGCTATGCTGTCACATACATACACACCACACACACACACACACACACACACACACATTTGCTAAAAAAACCCCTTTCT
The DNA here is from genome assembly GCA_011037195.1 of Triatoma infestans. Taxonomy (NCBI): domain Eukaryota; kingdom Metazoa; phylum Arthropoda; class Insecta; order Hemiptera; family Reduviidae; genus Triatoma; species Triatoma infestans. Next base: position 23,276 of record JAAEAF010006195.1, on the reverse strand, counting down.
TGGACTCAGGGGACCTCAAAACGGATATTTCCGGTGAAAACTCGATATCGAAAATTTGACACGATTACAATACTTCCTCTTACTAGGAGTAAGAGAAAGTAATAAAAGAAACAAAATAAAATTTGATTGGTAACTAGGCCCATCTTATGGCAAAGGCCTCTCCTTGTTTCTTCCAACCATTCTTGTTTTGTGCTGCCCTGCTCCACAGTACCCCACAAAATTTAGTCAAATCGTCATTCCACTTCAAGAACTGTGTCTTCCTCTGTTCCTTGTTTTATCTAAATGGATCCATTCTGGTAATATCCTCGCCCAGTCATCCACCCTCATCCTGGCCACGTATCCTGCCCAATTCCATTTAAGCAATAATGCTGCTTTCATCACATCCGTTAATCCAGTTTTCCTTCTAATTTCAGAATTCCTAATTTTTTGAGATCTTCTTATTCCCAGCATACTCCCTGCCATCGCACTCTGAGTAGCTCTAAGTCGGCACCTCGCTCTCTTGGTCAAGGCCCAGACCTGCCCTCTGTAAAGAAGGGAGGGGAGGATACACGCCTCAAAAACGCGGCTCTTTAGCTGGATGTTCAATCTGCCTTTAAATACGAATTTGAGGCTCCAGAATCTTTTCCAGGCTATGGCAATGCGTCTATATATTTCTTCCAGAGTGCCATCACTGAATGATATAAGCTGACCAGGTAAATAGTGATCTCAATCCATTTCAATTTGGAGCCTTCAAGATACAAATCCCCAACACCATCATCGTTAGTCATTAAATAAGTCTTCTCCTCATTTATCCTGAGTCCAGCTTCTTTTCCTCTTACACTTAGTTCAAAGATCATGTATGGAAGCTCTTGCAGTGATTCTGAAAATAGTCCACATCGTCTGGAAAACGGAGATTTGAAAGAAAAATGCTGTTAATTTTTATTTATTTTCCGTCCCCTTCTAAACCTCGGAAAACCTCTTGAAGAACACAATTCCTTTATCGCCCATCCTCTTTAATTATGTTCTTCAAGAGGTAGGACACAATATAATCCTACAAAAAAAAAACTAACTACTCCTCAAGAAGATCAGTGGTAACTATCGTAAAACACAACAAATTGCAGGCTTAATGTCCCATCTACTAAAAATTAGGTATAACTTCGGGGGGGGGGGGAGCAAATATTTTACTATTACCGTTTTTTAAACTGCTATAAATTTAGCAGTTATACGCGGGTCACTCGCACTGGGGACCTTCCAGTTACGGCTACCACTATACCAAACCCACCCCTAACAAAACAGATGTCATAAATGCGTGCAAATAAACATTAGGCCCGGACCCCCCCCCCCCCGAATTTTTCACAGTACCTAGTGAAGATGAGAAGAGATAAGATACATTTTCTGTGGTAGCCTGCTTCATTTTGTGGTCATCGACCGGTTTCGGATGTTCGCCCATCTTCAGGATGCGTTTTGTCAGACAGTGTGATAACACAGACTTGCACAGAGCAAATTCAGTTTTACACACGGAGTGTGGAGACTTTGCAACCACTTACCTTACTGCTAATAGACTTTAGAACTACTTACTTTACTGTTAGTAGACTTTGCAACCACTTACCTTACTGCTAGTAGACTTTGCAACCACTTATCTTAAGGCTAGTAAACTTTAGGACTACTTAGCTTACTGCTAGTAGACTTTGCAACCACTTACCTTACTGCTAGTAGACTTTGCAACCACTTATCTTACTGCTAGTAGACTTTAGAACTACTTACCTTACTGCTAGTAGACTTTGCAACCACTTACCTTACTGCTAGTAGACTTTGCAACCACTTATCTTACTCACTTGACAAGCTTCAAAACACTGCCTAGCTTTAGTTATCCTTATATAATCATTTGTTTGTATAAAGGAGATTTTCAAGTTTGTATGTGGAAGTTATTTTTTGTTTTATATCATTATATTATTACAATTTGAATCTGTACATATTCATTGTAAATATTGTATATATAATTATTAATGTTAATAGCTATTAGGAATTCATTTTATTTTATTCTCAGAGATTAATAAATTTATCTTTCTTTCTTTCTTCTTTCGCTCACTTACGCACACACTTACAGAGATCTTTCAGTAAAAACGTTTTGTTTGTATTCAGGGCATCTGAAAGCATGTATTTGCTGTTTACCGATCATCTGCAATACTTTCGATTACTGCAATAAGAGAATGTACACCTTTATAAAATGCAGAGTTTTTTTTTTTTTTTATCAAATACAAATTAAAATTATTACGGACTGTTTATCCCAAACTGTTGGGCTGAGTGTATATATCCAAATACATTGGAGGTATAGCCCCACCCATTTGGCGTGTAATAGCTTTGACACTTAACCTCTCTCCCTGAACAGTTTAGTTTTGTTTTAAATACAGCTTGTGATTAGTAAATAATGCTGTTTAAAGGTTAAACTTATTTATAAAAAAAGGGTCTGGACGCGCGCGCCTTAACCTCTGCTTATTGCCACATTAAGTTGGCATATGATAGTAAATTTAGATACGATTAAAACAGTCCTATTTTTATGTACTCTTAAGATCAAGTATCGCGAACATATCAAATTTTCGATATCGAGTTTTCACTGGAAATACTTTCTTTTACATCTTCTGAAATCCTTGCAAACGGCTTAAAAATGTTTTTAAGCGAATGATATGAATTAGTTTGAGTGTGTAAACCAAATATTTCACTCACACCAAAAAACTGGTGTTAAAACTAATTCCGTTGTTTATGTTGTTGCAAGAAGCTAGATTTTGTTTGAATTAGCTCATACATAGAATTACCATCATTCAATACATTGTGAACTGCGCCACCTACATAATATTAACGACAATATAATAAATAGCTAAAAAAAACTCGAAGTCCAACTAAGGTTTTTCAACTAAATATTATGAATTCCTTGGAGAAAATTTGATGTGTGTTTAACATAAGTTCTATTTTGGCCCAATGGTGGATCTTGCAATTCTACCCTAGTTCTTCTTTTACTTTCTTTTTCAACAATGGAATGAAAATGCTGAATTTATTTCTTTATATCTCACATAAATTATAAATGATTCTTTGCATTTTTTTTATGAAAAATTTTTATTGTACAATTTGATAATTTATAAAATTACCTAAGGACGGAAAATTAGTAAAAAAAAAAAAATTCTAAAGTAATATTTTCAAAGAAATAATTAGTTATAAATAATTAACCAATTAGAGTAGGTGTAAAATGTGGGTGTATGTTTTAGGCCAATCAGAAATTTAGAATTATCATGTTGACCACACCCACCTTTACTTCTACACTCTGATTGGCTCATTATTTAGAGTTAAATATTTCTTTGAAAAAAAACTAGTTTAGAATTTATTTTTTTTACTAATTTTTCTTCCGCAGGTATGTTATAAATTATCGAAGTGTGCAATAAAAATTTTTTATAAAAAAAAAAAAAAAAAATGCAAAAAATCAAGTTAATTTTCATATAATATTTATTGTTTTATATAATTAATGTGAATTATAATACAGAATAAATTCAGAATTTTCATTCCATTGTTGAAAAAGAAAGCAAAATATAGGTGTACACAATGCAAGATCCGATATAAATCCGCCATTTTGTATTTGGCCGTTTATACTATTTGGACAAAATAAAATTCATAAAAAAATCTATAAAAATTTCTTTAAGGAATTCATAATATAAGTTAATAAGCTAAAAAACTTTGCTTAGACCTTTCTTAGTCCACAAAGTATTGAAAGAGTATTATAAAGATGGAAATCTAAGCGAGAGCTCTAGCTATTTAATCAAAATCTACTTCATCTTAATCAAAACACTCACCCGACTTTCTCTTACTGCGAAATGGCAACCTTCTTCACACTTACAATTCTTATTAGTGTTTAAAACCGTCGACATTTTTATGGAGACAATCTCAAAAAAGTGAAAAACGTATTCAGTAAAGTCGCACTTCCCCTCAACCTATTTTCTTCAAACTGGGGAATTTTGGCAACTTATATAATTCTAATTAATATTATTTAGTCGACAGAATTGTATAAGCACATTGTTGAACTAAAATAGCACATTAGAGGAAAACATAACACCCACACCTCTCGCCAAAAAGTCCACTTAAATGAATTTTCCCGAAGAAATGTTTCAAATAGAAGTTGTAGCTCTTTCAGGGAAAATAGCTACTTTTCACTAAAACGCACTTCCCGGTTATCTGATTTTTTTTTTTTTCAGACTCTGGATTTCAACAACATATTTAATTCTAGTTAATATTATTTTTACTCTTACGCGGTGGTCCCAGGTTCGAGTCGTGCTATTCGGCCCTTAGAATTTTTTCTTCCTTGGAGCCTCTACAGCTCACTGTCCGGTGATAGGCAATGTTTTCAGTAACAGGAGAACACTGTCCGGAGGCCGGCAGTGAACTGGGAAGGCTGCGGGCGTCAACGGCCTTAAATTAAAAAAAAAAAATTATATTATTTAGATGATAGAATTGTGTAATAACTGAAATAGCACTTTAGAGGAAACCATAACCCCACCCACCCACACCCCAAAAAAAAGTGCCCTTAAATGAATTTTCCCGAAGAAATGTTTTAATTAAAAGTTGTAGCACATTATATGTCTAGTTGATTCGCCAAATTTGAAGAAAATTGTTGGAATTGTTTTTGAGAAAGTCACAAAAAACTGGAAGGACCATTTAGTAAAGTGGCACATCTGGTTGATGGATTTTGCTAGAAATCTTCGTGTCTGATTGCGTTTGGAAGTGCCTAAAAGGAATACTAAGTTTGAGCTTCCTGCAACTTTTAGTTTTTGAGGTATTCCAAAAACCAAACCATTTTCCAAAAAACCACATTTTTTTGGACTCAGGGGACCTTAAAACGTGTATTTCTGAAGTAAACTCAGTGTTGAAAATCTGGCACGATCGCGCAATACTTTCTCTTACTGTTATTAGTAAGAGAAACTGAAGCGGCAGGCCAAGATCTGCTTGGGAAATTATAACCAACGGAGGTCGGAGGCCTGCATTGGATTGAGCAAGAACAAGCTCCGCGTACTTACGGGTTTCCTCACGGGGCATTGCCGACTTAGAGGACACCTGGTGAAGCTGGGTTTGGAAAGTGACAGCTCATGCAGATTCTGTGGGGAGTTGGAGGAAACTCCAATACATCTCCTAACAGACTGCGAGGCTGCCACTCAGAGAAGGTTTAGGAACCTGGGCAGCTACCAAGTGGAGGAGGGGGACATACCCTCTCTAGAGCCCGTCAGGGTATTAGGATTTTCAGGGATCTTAACCTGATGGAGGTATTGTAGAACGGATGTTCAACTGGGCATCCGTTCGGGTGCTATGGGCAGGCCTGTGGCACCCAGGGGGCATAGCACAATAGACCTGATCAACGTCGCAGTGCGTTGGCCCCCCTTACCAAGGAAAAAAAAAGAGAGAAAGTGAATATAAGAGTGTAGAAATGAACAGGAAAGTAACACAGGATTGCCCTCAAGGGTCATGTTGTGGACCAGTATTCTGGATCATTCAATATGATTCCCTCTACGGAAAGAGCGTTTTCCTTCGGTATCATTGAAAGTTACATTCGCGGACGATCTGCTGATTGCTCTTAAAGGGCAAACAATCTTAGAAATTGATTATTTGGGTAATTCTTGTTTGCGGAATTGTTGATCAATGGTCCTGTAATAATAATGTGTTCTTCAGTAGTAAAGGGTTTGTTATTTCACGGAAAGATACTAATAGAGGATTAATGTTGTTTTTAAACAACAAATGTATTCAATTTAGTAAGACAATTTAAAATATCTTTGGTGTTATATTTGATTCTCATCTGTCCTGGAGCAAATACATTTAATATATTTCTGAAAAAATGTCTACAGTTAATTAATATATTGCCATTTCTGTGAAAGTCTATTTATTTATTTATTTTATTTTTTTATCAACAAACGGCATGAGCCTTATGGTTGAACTCATTACAAGTGATACATAAATATAATAAGAGTAAAGTAATACATGCACATTTAACAGTAAAACTTCAAGTAGTGAAAAAATATTTCTTGAAAAGTCCAGACGCTATTTGGAAATCCACATCACTAGAAATATATTCATTCCATGACCTGCATATTCTACAAATGATGTCAGCGTTGAACAGCGCATTAGTCTTAACGGCAGGGATCACGAAATGCGAAGTACTGCGCAAGCAGCGAGGTGGTACATGAAAAGGAATGGCAGCAAGTAGCGCCATGCAATCAATTTCCCCATTCAAGAGCTTCTTTAAGAATAAAAGACCAGCATTTACGTCTTCTAGACTCTAGAGAGCAGAAATGAATGGCACCGGTGGATAACCTTTTGTTAAAAGTCCTGATGAAACGGTTTTCTATAGCTTCAAGTCTAACTATATCCTTCTTAGTGTAAGGACACCAAATCAATGACGCGTACTCAAGAAGGCTTCTAACGTATGCATTATACACAGTCAGCACCGCTTTGGGATCTCTAAGATCACGAGAGTGCCTTATTACAAAACCCAGTGCTCTCGATGCTTTCCTACATACATATACAAACTGATTCGTGAAAGAGAGGTCATGACTAAACACAGTAACTCCTAAATCCTTCACGTTACGAGTCCTCTCCAATGGTTTTGCCATCAATGAGGTACTGATATGATATAAAACTCTTTTTACGATAAAAAGAAATGACTTGGCATTTTTTTAACATTAAGCTCTTATGCCATTACTGCAGCACCAGTCAGAAACAATGCGGAGGGTATCTTGAAATATAATGCAGTCCGACTGAGAAGCAACTTTATGGAAAAACTTCAAGTCATCCGCAAAAATTTCTAAACTTCAAGTCATCAGCTATTGGGGGATTAGCTCCGGAGCACTACGAGTCATGTACTCGTATGATGGCGCTAGACACTTTTGCTCACATATGCATTACCCAGTTTAGTATAAAGGACTCAGTGTTAAATACAATATTAATAAACAGCAGAAAATGAATAATTAAACAGAATAAAAATGAAAAAAACAATAAGAAATTTCAAAATACAATATGCTGCCCGAAATTTGATAAAAAAAAAAAAAAAAATTAATTAAGAATTCTAAATTATGTAATACAATAAGAATAAATTAATATAACTAAGAATGATTAAAAGTGACATGTACAAAATAAACACTTTAATCAGCTTTGGTTAAAGTATCTTATGGCCCAAATATGAGAGCAAAGTGCAACAACCCAACGAGTCTGTAGAAAAATAATAGTACAATAAAATTACTAGAAATAGCATCAAAGCCAAAGGAATAAACGACTTTGTGAGATTAAAAAATGCCGGACATTCTCCAAGAAAGTGATAAAAACTCTGACGCTGATCAGGATTACATAACTGGTAAATCTTGTATATAACTAATAAAAAAAAAAAGAAGCTCCTCCAGAAGATTTTATCTCACCCAATTAGCAGGAGCTTCGTATTGGTTAAATTATCTAGAAGATCAATTAAATAGCAAAATCTTTATTCCAAGAAGCATAATTCGTAATTAGAGTAATAATTCGTAATTAAGTTTCAACTAAAATTACTAATTTATTTCGTACATCCTTAAAAAAAATTAAAATTAAAAACAATACTCAGTTTGAATAAGAACTATAATCCTAGCATCTTTATATTTATATTATTTATTATAAATTTCAAGTTTAATGAAAAATAAAAAGTGTTGTGACAATTGTGGCCAAGATAAAGTCGTATGAGTGTTTCACAACTGCTTTTAATTCTCTCTCTCTATACAATGCTTGTCATTAATGCTGAATTAAAAGTAACCTAATTGAGTTTAATTGTTTGTAAGCGAAAAGTCTTAAGTGGTTGGTTTGTAGCTCGTAAATATTCAAGTAAGTGTTTTCGGTGTTCATTTGCACTAGAAGAAATTAAATGTGGAAGATTCCATGGTGAATAGGTCCCCCCCCAATTACATGCAGGCGTATATAAGCGCGTTCCCAGCCGTCTGTTCGCGTGGAAACAATACAGCGCACCGTTCATTCTTTTTTGCCTTTTTTTAAATGGCCATATAGAACAAAAGAGGTTTTAAATTGCCATATCTGCTAATAACTACGCACCGATTTGTCCACAGTGCAGCAAATATTAAAAAATATCGTAATTTGGTAGATTTAAAATCTTTGATAACAGAAAATCGAGGAAATGCTTTATGTTTAAAGGCCATTCTCACACGTTATAAAAAAAATAAATAAAATTGATGTGAAACACTCAGATTTCGAACGCTCTTACTCCAGATTTTTAAATTGACAAGTCTTCTTTAAACTTGCAATGCATATTAAAGGTGTAGTTATGCGGCTCTTACATATACAGAAAGGGGATGGGAATTGTATCTGACAGCGCCCTCTGTCTCAACTCTTTAGCAAAGCTTTGTATGGCGCAACAGTCCATAAAGAAGGCTTGCTAGACAGCGATATATTGGGGGATGCGTGGGTAAGCACGCAGCAAATTCCCTGCAGTTTAGTTCTGATCTTCGCTACCTAAGTTCGCTACGAACTGTAGCTTCCCATTTTTTTTTTTTTCTTATGATGCTGAGAAACACCGACTTTGCCTTCACGGGAATCGAACCATGAATTCTCGGACCAAAGGTGAGTACGCTAGCCACTAGACCAACGCACGAGGACAAAGCTTGTAATGCCAGTTTAAATTTAAACCCAACTCATCCCCATAAAATCAATTTTTTGTAGTAAAATGTTTCGAATCAAAGTGATAGATGATAGGTGACGTGACGATTGTTTGTTTGTTTGTAGGCGTTGAATTAATTACTCGGCCAAGGGGCCGAGTTCTCAAAAATACTGTTGGATGAGAGATTATTCCTAACCAGTAGAATACGGATGCGCAAATTACCATGGCCACATGGATACAATCTGCTGCCAGAATCCTGGGAAACGTTAGAAACTGAAAGGGGTTGCAGCGAAAAAAATGGGGAAAACAGGCGGAAGCAGATTTAGCAGACTAAGGCTGTAGCGCCTGCAAACAGCAAATAAACGTCAGTGATTGCTGAACTCCTGTTTTGCATGTATACAAAATGCTTTAGTAAATATGATCTGCCCAACAACGAACTCTAAAGGAGTGGATGAGAAGGATGATATGTGGTCAAGAACAAAGCTGTTTTTGAAGAACTGCATCTATATATATATATTTTTTTTTAAATATTCGCGTGCTTCCCACTATATTTACTTTTGACAAGCTGGAGTCATCATCAACATTTCCTTCTTTATCTTAAATAAATATGAATCCCGCCGAGCATTTTCGGAGCGTACCGATTGGTCCTAGCTTTGCCACATAATCGCATTTGCGGAAGCACAAAATGCCAAATTTACAAGGTTCCATGTAATGTTGTATTGTCAATTACTGTTTGCATCTTTAAACTAAAATATTATATTTTTTTACTTTGAACAAATTTTTTTTTGCAAAAGTTGAAGTTTATTGAGCATATACTGCCATTTCAACATTTCTTGTGAATTCAAGTAATAAACGTAATATGACCGATTTGCTTTTTTTTAGTATGGAGATAAGTTGAAGAACAAAGGAAGCGCAGAGCTGTATTGATTACTAACAATAGCGGCTTGTCTCTGGTCGCTCTTCCACTGCCTTCTTTACCACCTTCTACGCTTCATTTATAAATGACTACCTCTTTTATATAAACAGTGTTTTTCTCATTACATGTAAAATATGAAATTTTCTATTTTCTAACATTCAGAGATTTAAAATCTACTAAAAAAAAAAAAAATGCTCTCTCTACCTTATCTCGGAAAAATTGTAGAAGTTGTCCTACATAAAATGACATAAATGTAAATACCCTAGTGTAGGTCAAAAATATCTGCATTTTTTTCATGTGATTTGTAAACAAAGGTGTGCAAACAGAAAGCTGTTTATTTGCTGTGTGCTGTTTAAAGTGGATTAACTACCGTCTGTTTGCTCAGTCACTATATTAGCGGCCGGAGATATATATAGTAAACACAATATCTTGTGTGTGTGAAACACACACCACTTTTACTCACTAAAATTATAAAAATTCTAATTGATATATTTTTTTTTTCATACGTGGAGTTTTTATTAAACGTATAAATAGCTAGGAGACCAAAAACTAATCTGTACGATTCTATCTCGGAGAGTGTATTTATTATATCTTTCTGAGGTTTAGGGTGCTGAACATAGTAGTGTAGTTGAAAGAGGCCAGATTCGTTTTGTTTTAAACAATTGTTATGCCTTTCTAAAACAACACCGGGGACTCCTTTGTTAGGCATGAAACAGGAAGATTACATACAGAATTCAGAATATTTAAAAGGATATTGGTATGGTGGCGATTGGTACTTCGGATGTTAGATTCTCTGTTACCAAAAATGTGGTGTTACCTTTAGGCTACTTGAGCTAAGTTATTTTAAGATGCCATTCAATTGGGTGCTGAGTCTTAAAAAATATTTAAATTGTATCGACGCTGATTTAGTTTGGCAAGCTCAAAGCTGGGGCATGCTTTCAGATAATTATAATGCTTTACTGGAATCGTTCAAGAACATTTTTATAGTAAGGATTCAAGAGTACGTATTGAATAAATAACCGGTATAATCTGCTCCACAGAAATCTTTGTAGCTTCAGTATTATAGAAATTTATCTCCAGTATAATGTGAACATTAACATGTTAAGACTAATTACTCAATTTCGTTTAGTATACAAAACAAAAAATCTGGTGTGAAACACTCACACAACTTTCTCTTTCCTGTCTCAAAATTAAATTGACAAATTCAATCGTTTGTATACCAAAGTAACGATAATTCTCGAAAACCGTTCAGTAAAAGCGTACTACCGGTTACTAATTTTCTTGAAACTCGGAATTTCAGCCATCTATTACTACTAATTAATTTGTTTGGATGATAGAATTGTATAATCAACTATGATAGCACTTTAGAGAAAAACATAACCCCCCCTAACCCTAAAAGTGCCCTTAAATGAAATTTCCCAGAGAAATGTTTTGGTTAAAAGTTGTAGATCTTTGCATGTTTAGTTTATATAAGAAGTTTCAAGAAAATCGTCGGAGACATTTTTGAGGAAATTGCGAAAAAGAGAAAAAAATCATTTAGTAAAGTGGTAAAGTAAACGCACTTCCGGTTATCCTATTTTTTCAAACTCGGAATATCAACAACATATTTAATTCTAATTAACATTATTTAGATGATAAAACTGTCTAATAAATGAAATAGCACTTTAGATGGAAACCTAACCCCACCACTCCCTCAAAAGTGCCCTTAAATGCATTTTCTCCGGAGAAATATTTCAAATAAAAGTTGTAGCTCTTTGTATGTGTAGTTGATGAACCAAGTTTAAAGAAAATCGACGGCGCCATTTTTGTGAAAAACGCAAAAAAGAAAAAAAAATCCAACTAGTAAAGTGGTACTTCCGGTTGAGGAATTTTGGCAGATAACGTACTGTCAGATCCCATGGTGATACCTAAACAGGATATCTACTTTAACTTTCTACAGTTTTTCGTTTTTGAGCTATGCTGTTTACACACGTACATATGTACATACATACGTAAACACAGACCATTTACTAAAAACCACTTAGTTTTGAGGACTCAGGGGGGACCTCAAAACGGATATTTCCAGTGAAAACTCGATATCTACATTGCCCGGGAGTACAATACTTCCTTTTATTAGGAGTAATGGGTGGGGAGACAGTCTAAAAAAAAAAAAAAAAAAATAAAACATAAAAAAAAAAAAAAAAAAAAAAAAAAAAAAAAAAAAAAAAAAAAAAAAAGTACTATATATTTGAATAAAAGCAAATATTTGTTTGATTCACAAAATATTTGTAAATTTTGTACATTCAATGCAACAGATGATTTAATACATGCGATTATAATAGTGTGCTGCTTATGCGAATCGCAGGAAATTGTATAAAGTAAAGTAAAATAATGCCTATTTTTTCAGGCGGGCTTAACTAACGTCCAACTACTAAATTAGGTGTCGTGGACGGGGGCGGAAGCACCTACTTTACCATTAACATTTTTTAAACAAATATAAAATTTAGCAGTTATACGCTGGACTCGAACTGGGGTCCTCCCACTTACAAGTCCATGCTCATAACCACTACACCAACACCCACCTCCAGAAAATTCTATATAAGTATTTAACAAACGATAATGAAAATGAGAATTTCATAAACTTATTTACATTTACAGAATCAGATAATTATAAATAAAATAAAAGATATATATTTATTCTGTCTTGATATATTTCAAATAAGGGGATGACATAAGTTAATTATTTTCTATATTTAACATGTATTCTGATAATGATTTGATTTCTTTTTTGTATGTTTGTTTGATTATTCTTTGTCTTTCTTCTCATGTGTTTTAGGAAAAGGGTAATTACTTGAGGGATAAAAATTTGTCGTTTGATGTTTTATTGTTTTTTTTGGGCGAATGGTTCGTGTGAACAGAATATCATGCTAAAAAGTCGCAAGATCTAAAAAGTCCGGTGTAAAGTTGAAACATCATATTCCTATAAAACAAAAATAATGTACGGTTAAATATTAATTGATTTAATGGTTAGTAATAGCAGAGTTTGAAAAGGAATATGGTTGCAAATATGTGAATAATATTGATGAAGTTGCAAAAAGTGTGATGATGGTGTAAGTGAAGATTTTAGTGTAAATGAAAGGTGTTGGAGGGATAACTGTACGGTGGTAATGTAATTTGGTAAACGCGAGGAGGTTTTGGTGGTCTACAACTGTTTAGTCAGTTAGCTAATAAATAGGGGGCTAGTGATTTGTGCGCAGAGAAATGCTCTGGTATCCAGCGGAGTGGCGGCCCGGCCTGCACCTCTCTCTGATTCCACTGCCTTCTGGGTTAGCCACAACATCGGCCAATATCCGCTTTTCACTGCTTCAACAAACCTCTAACTTATTGATATGTAACAAATATAGTCTTGTAGCTGGGGCATTTTTACTTTCTCTTACTCCTAGTAACAGGAAGTATTGTAATCGTGTCAAATTTTCGATATTGAGTTTTCACCGGAAATATCCGTTTTGAGGTCCCTGAGTCCAAAAAAGGGGTTTTAGCAAATGGTCTGGTAGTGTTTTATGGTATGTGAACAGCATAGCTCAAAAACGAAAAACCGTAGAAAGTTGAAACTTGATATTCCGTTTAGGTATCACCATGGGATCTGACAGTAGTTATCTGTCAAAATTCCTCAACCGGAAGTACCACTTTACTAGTTGTTGTTTTTTTTACGTTTTTGCGATTTTCTCAAAAATGCTCCGACGATTTTTCTTTAAACTTTGTGATATCAACTACATACAAAGAGCTACAACTTTTATTTAAAACATTTCTCGAGAGAACGGGGAACTGTATTAAGGCACTTCTGGGGGGGGGTGGGGTTAGGTTTCCATCTAAAGTGCTATTTCAGTTTATTAGACAATTCTGTCATCTAAATAATGTTAATTAGAATTAAATATGTTGTTGAAATTCCGAGTTTGAAAAAAATCGGATAACCGGAAGTGCCGTTTACTTTACCACTTTACTAAAATGATTTTTCACTTTTTTCGCGATTTTCTCAAAAATGGCTCCGACGAATTTTGAAGTTTGCCGAAACGTCGAATTTTTTTATTTATTAACAACAATTAAAAATTACTTTTTTTTTTGTTTTTGTTTTTTAGTACCTTGAATTGGTCGATAAGCCAACAAATTCTTTGTTTCAAAAATCGTAAAAAACCTACAAATATCCACATACAAAAAAAATCGCAGTTGCATTTGTTGGAATTTAATCGAAATGTTGATATCTGGTGAGGTGGTGATCACTAAACACAATACCATGTTACAGAGATTCCTGCGCATTTTTTCCTTTTTCACATAAGTACTACAGTATGCATTGTAAATATTGATACATTGTTTTTGTGCTAATATTGTAACAATACAAAACTTGTTCAAATAGTAAACCAAGTGGATAGAAAGGAAGTGAGAAAAGTGAAATGTGGCTGTTTATTGGTAGCGTATTGCTAACGTGATTCATTATATCATTCGCACCAGCTGTCTGGTTTATATTTAATTGCAATTGTTTACTTCAAATGAAGTTTGTTTATTTATTACGTTATTACACTCCCTTATTGCTTATAAGAGCCAAGGTACTGCGCGATCGTGCCAAATTGTCAGAATTGAGTTACACTGTAATTAAATATTTTGAGGTTCCCCTAAGTTCCAGAAAACTGGTTTTAAAATTTTTTTCATATTTTTTCTGTGTATGCGCGCTTGCGTATGTGTGTGTGTGTGTGTGTGTGTGTGACTTGTGTCAGCATAACTTAATAAGGAAAATTACAGAATGCTTGAAACTTGTGGGGACGCGGCAGTAGTACAAGATTTTGGACAAAATAGGGTCCAGTAGGGTTGTACAGCAATTGCTATTTTGCTAAATGGATTTTTTTTTTTTCAGTTATTTTGCAAATATTTTGAAAAACAAATTTTGACCAAAACAATCTTCGGTCGCGTCCCTGGTAAATACCTAAACAACAGTTTAGATGTTGGTGTAGTGGTTGTGAGCATAGACTTCTTATCTGGGGCGTCCCCAGTTCGAGTCCCGTGTATAATTGCTAAATTTATATGTATTTAAAAAATATTCATAATAGTAAAGTATGTGGTTCCGCCTGGTCGACGACACCTAATTTGATAGTTGGACGTTAAGCCCGCCTTAACAATCAGAGAGACATGTTTAGAGGAGCCAACCAATGCTGGAACTCACAGGATGTTAAAATGGAGCTAGTTGTTTAGGAGGTCGCGTGGCCAACGTCGTTTCAAACAACGTGGAGGATTGTCAGGATGGGTTGATGATGATAGGGCTTGTGCAGTGGGATTGGGATGAGTCTCCTAGGTTATTGTGGAAATTAAGGAAGCGTGTATGGATTAACTCGTTAACGAAAAGGGATACTGAGGCCTTTGTGGAGAGTTAAATTTGAAAGTAATAGGGAGCGTTGACAATATGGCGAAGGACCTTAGATTGAAAGGATTGGATTCTCTGGATGTTAGATTGTTTCGCGGAACCCCACAGTTCAGCTCCGTAAGTCCAGACAGGTCTCAGCAATGTTTTGTATAGAGTCAGTTTGTTTTGTACGTTCATTGTTGATCTCCGTCCAAGCAGACTTCGTAGTTGTCCATAACGTCTATTTAATTCTTGTCTTTTCAGTCTCGTATGAGGGTTCCAAGTAAGTCGACTGTCTAAATACAGTCCTAGGTAGCGTATAAATAATATATACATACATAAATACATATACATATAAATAATCTTTATTTATCTTCATTTCTACATACACTTTTATGAACAAGACATGTCAATACATTAAACAATCTAATAACAACTGTTTTACAAAGCAAATCTATATAAGAAAACCATCCAAATCATAGATTACTCTATCCAGGAGCATAGTTTTTAGTTTAGATTTAAACAATTTCATTGTAGGTGAAGATGAAATTTCATTTGGAAGTGCATTAAATATTTTCCTTCCTATAAATACATAAGAAGATGTGAAAAATGAATGGTTTGCTTGAGGAAAAGGAAAGTGGTCACGCTTCCGAGTATTATATTTATGGTTGAAGGTGTTGTAATTATTTCTAATTTTGTGGTACCATGAACAGATGGAAAAGATATAAAAGAGCTCTGGAATAGTGAGGATTTTATTATTTTTAAAATGCAACCTGCAGCTGCTTTCGTTGGGTCTTTTGCTTTAACCATAGCACGAATAGCTCTTTTTTTTGGATGCGGAAAATACTTTGATGTACATGGGCTGTTTTCCCCAAAACATTATCCCATTAGGAAACCGTTGATTGGGAATTTTCCAAAATTCTTTCAAGGCCTCGGAGATTGAGGATTAGAGTTAATTTTTTCAAGAGAAAATACTATGCTCGAAGTTTAAGAGGCAGTGAATCTATATGTTCTTTCCAGCGCAGATTCTACAGAAATGTGGAGTCCAAGAAATTTTGTTGTGGTGGTTGGTTCCGCAGAGCTGGAAAGTATCAGGAGACATTTTCCGTGGTAGCCTGTTTCATTTTGTGGTCATCGACCGGTTTCGGGCGTTCCCGATCTTCAGGATGCGTTTTTCAGACAGTGTGACAACACAGACTTGCACAGAGCAAAATTCGTTTACACACTCGATTGTAGTCGGAGTTACGCCCGAAACCGGTCGATGACCACAAAATATGAAGCAGACTACCACGGAAAATGTCTCTGATCCAAGAAATTTTGTCTAAGGTGGGGAAGATTATGCTGCTACATTCAGTCTTAAACTAAAGGAGAGTACTCTTTTCTTCCACCTGGAGCAATTGAGTAGCACAGACCAACCAACCGTCTTGGAATTATTCATTTTAATGCATTTAACTTTGGTTTGAAACATTGCAAGTAATAGATTCTGGTCGGGGCAGAAGCTTACTTCATATGCCGTGTTTAGTTTACATTATGCCAGCTGTGCAAGCAATCAGTTTAATTTCGTCATAATTCAAAATTTGTCAATATTAGCTATGTATGCTACAGTAGCAAGTCGTTTGAGTGTTTCAACCCAAATTTTTTTGGTTTTTAGTTTTATATAGTATTGTTTCATTTATGCTACTTCTGTTTTATGTATCTCATTCGCCTGTTGTGTTAAAGGCTCATTTGCAAATAACGTAAGGAAGGCAAAACAAAAATGAACACAAAAATTTAAAATCTGCTAATTGTTACCTAAGTTTTAAATGCATATATTACAGTAATATAAATTAAATATAGTATACTACTAGTAACATCTGCTAGTTGGTTACAAACACCGGATCCCATACCAAAATAGAATGAATTTGCCCTCTGACTTTTTCGGGAAACCCGTTGACTGATTGCCAGCACCCGACTAATTCCCCTCCTTGTCTACATCGTTCAACATCTCCTATGTGACATTAAACTCCAGAGAGAGTGTCACCTAACATTAGATAACGAATCAATATTATTTTTTTTTTTATTTCACACCTTTTGTTATTTTAATATTAAATTAGATTTTTTTTATGAATTTTTGATAGTGTTGTTCAGAATTGCATTGTTCTTTAATGCATTGTGACACAGTCTCAACTTGATTTCTCATCGTAAATACATATTTTGAACCCATCTCAATCCTAAAATAAGTAATTTTTAATAAAACTTACCGCTTACAAGAGGAAGAATTGCAATCATGTCAGATTTTCGAAATATAGAGAGTAAGTTTTTAATTATGGTATGTACAATTTGATCCTTGCCCGGGTGATGTATTTTTATTTGTTTTTAATACATTTAAGCAAGTTTTGTTAAGAAGAATTCGTTAGTAACAATATTTTGTTTATTAAATAAAGAGATTTTAGTGTCTGCATCTATCAATCTGGATCCAGTATTTTTAAAAAATTCATTTATTTACCTTACTCATCTCGGGTAATTGGTCGACAATTTTGTGTTTGCCTATTTTTTACATTTTTTTAATTTGACTCTAAATAGTTTTAGAGAAGGTGTGCTTTTGTCAAGATTTGGTACAAACTTCATGCCAACACCACCTTCTCTTTGCTGCTTTTACACCAATTTATCAAAAGCTACTTTTTCCTTTTATTATATCCATTAAAATTTCTTAAATTAGCACAGGTTTTATAGTATTGGTAAACTAGTTTTCTTTCACTAGTTGCTTTCTTACAATTTAGGATCCAACAATTACTGCCTGGCAGTTTTTCTTGACATCTGTCAGATATTCGATCGGGTATGGTATCCGGGTTTATTGTGGAAACTCAAGGGCATCCTCCCCTCCACATACTACCTCATCCTTAAATCGTATCTCTCCGATCGCCATTTCCTGGTTGCCCAAGGCACTTCCTTTTCTCCTATATATCCCATACTCGCTGGCCCACAGGGGAGCATGCTTGCTCCTCTTTTATTCAAAGTATACACGGCTGATCTCCCATTACATCCCAACACTACCACTTTCACCTTCGCCGATGATACGGCTATCCTTTCCTCTAATAGTGATCCCGTCATGGCTACTCGCCATCTTCAAAGCCACCTCAATATCCTTGAACCCTGGCTCCGCAAGTGGAGAATCAAGGTTAATCAACACAAATCCAAACACATAGTCTTCACCTTAAACCGAAAAACCCTTCCCGCCATTCAATTTAACCATAACTTTCTCCCAATTGTAACCCAAATCCGCTATCTCGGACTCCACCTAGACAGACGATTAACATGGAACCCTCATACTCGACTCAAACGAAATGAACTAAATTACCGATATAGAATGCTAAAAAAACTATTAGACAAACGCTCAAAACTTACACTTCACAACAAAAGACAACTGTACAATTCTCTACTAGCTCCTATTTGGACATACGGACTCGAATTATACGGGACTGCCAAAAACACAAACCTGTACCGCATTCAATCCCTACAGTCTAAAATCCTACGCACCATCGTCAATGCTCCCTTCTACGTCTCTAACCTCACTATCCACACTGACCTAAAAATTCCCTTCGTCTCCACTTTAGCCAAATCCCGCTACCTAAAATTCCATTCCAAATTATCTTCTCATTCCAATCCCCTAATCCAAGCCCTCTGTACTACCACTCTCCCCACAAACTCGCCAAGACGACTAAGGCGTCGATGGCCGCGCGACCATCTAAATACATAACGACGGCTGTCTTGAGATACAGTCGTACACACTAAGGCCATAAAGCCATATTACGACTGCTATCGCTGGATAGCCGTCGTTTACAACTTCAAGCCAGGGTGTGCACGCTAGCGCATACTTTCATTTCATTATTCATCTGTTTTACTTGTTGCATGGCTACTGTGCAGTTGTAAAAATCTTAAAATAATAATAACATTGACTATATGCGATCGCACCTCAGCTTTTGTCAGGAATTGGAGGACAGAAAAACATTAACATTATAATATAATTAAAAAAAAATAAATACTTTTTAAAAACTGTCCAAGCTGGTTCATTACAGGTTCAAAGATTAACTTTAAAGAAACAAATAGATTAGAGATAATCATTCTAGCCACTGGTCCGTCCTTAGATTGGTAACTAAATACAATATACTCTGTACATTGTATACAAATATACATTCATCATAACTATATACCATTACCTTTCATTCCTACAATACAATATTAAAAGATTCGCACATAAACACACCTATTTATATATGAAATACAAATGGGTATCTAAAATTAAATAATACTATTTGTGACATTTATCTTACTCCTAGTAAGAGGAAGTATTGTAATCGTGTCAAATTTTCGATATCGAGTTTTCACCGGAAATATCCGTTTTGAGGTCTCCTGAGTCCACAAAAGTGGTTTTAGCACATAGGTCTGTGTGTGTGTGTGTGTGTGTGTGTGTATGTGTGTATGTATGTATTTGAACAGCATAGCTCAAAAATGAAAAACCATAGAATGTTCAAACTTGATATTCCGTTTAGGTATCACCATGGGATCTTGACAGTACGTTATCTGTCATAATTCCCCAACCGGAAATACCACTTTAGTAGTTGATTTTTTTTACGTTTTCGCGATTTTCTTAAAAAAAAAAATGGCTCAGACGATTTTCTTTAAACTTGGTGTATCAACTAAACATACAAAGAGCTACAACATTTATTTGAAACATTTCTCCGGGAAAATTCATTTAAGGGCACTTCCGGGAAGGGGGGTCGGGTAATGTTTTCATCTAAAGTGCTATTTCAGTTCATTAGACAATTCTGCCTTCTTAATAATCTTAATTAGAATTAAATATGTTGTTGAAATTCCGAGTTTAAAAAAAATCGGATGACCGGAAGTGCGTTTATTTTAACACTTTACTAAATGATTTCTTCACTTTTTCGCGATTTTCACAAAAATGGCTCCGACGATTTTCTTGAAACATCTTATATAAACTAAACATTCAAAGATCTATATCTTTTATTTAAAACATTTCTCTAGGAAAATTCATTTAAGGGCACTTTTAGGGGAGTGGTTGGGTTACAGCTTCCCCTAAATTGCTATCCATAGTTGATCATACAATTCTATCATACAAACAAAATTAATTAGAAATAAATAGATGGCCAAAATTCCGAGTATTAAGGAAATTAGTAAACCGGAAGTGCGCTTTTACTAAACAGTTTTTTTTTTTCAATTTTCGACGAATTTCGTTAAATTTGGTACACGAACTATAAAATTTATCAATTATAATTTTGAGAACAGGAGTAAGAGAAAGTTGTGTGAGTGTTTCACACCAGATTTTTTTATATAAATACATTACTATTTAATTAGAACAGGTTTCCTTCATTCTCACTTTTATCAATTCTTTCAGTGTATTCATCACTTATACCGGTTCGTATAAACTAACTTTATTTATCGTTGCTTATTTTCTCAGGATAGTGCTTGGTTTATAAGAAGGCAAATAAGGGTTACCTTTTAAGGAGCCTTGCAGGCACATTTTTACTTACGCATTCCTGAAACAATAATTCTTTATCGATTTTATTTGGAGAAGTTGGTGGAGGGGGAGATGAAAGGAATCTATTTCTTTAAGTAGTCCGTTTATATGAAGCTGTAGGGGCAAAAACTCTTATTTCGTGGAGGCAGCGCTTAATTTATTGACGTGTATTCCTTTATATCACTTATATTTGGTGCATCACCACTTAGCTTGCGTCATTATAGGGAATGCTATTATTTGCCATTAGTTCTTTCATTGCTTTTTCTTTCATAAATCTCGGACAGTGGTGATGGTTAGTGGCATGGCTACACTGTCACTTCACACTTCACACACTTACTTTCATTGTTTGCGTATTTATTCATTTTGTGATACCCCTCCGCATTTTTCACATCTGATTTTGTCTCTACACAGGTCCTCAAAATGACCATACTTTCAGACATTTTTTTACATTTTATCACATTTTGTTCGTACCGATGTACCTGACAATATGCATAATGTACACACACAAAACTGGTGCTAAAATTTGCCCTCTTGTGCTGAAATGAACTTGATTGAGTAGTAATTTTTAGAACAAAATTAGCCTTATAATTATACCAATGTATCCAATTTGGTACATAAATTAATTTGCTTTTCTTGTTTAATTTTTAAATTTGATACAGACATAGTATTAGTCAGGTAGCATAACACAGATATATTCATAGTATATTGGTCAGTTAGTGGTGACGATTACTTACACACCAGTATCACACATTGCTCAGCTCAGATAGTGTAACAAAACAATATTTATAACATTTCTCTAGATTTTGGGATTTTTAAAAACGTTTCAGTTAAAAATTAAATTGGATTTGGTATGTTATAAATGAGATTCAGATAGTAATTCTTTTATTTAATAATCTTGTATATTGTGATACGAATTCATTAGGGAAACTGAAAGCAGAATACATTATGTGCTACATTGTAATGAAATATATATGGATTCTTATTTACAATTACATTGATAGTATGGTTTCTTTGTGTTGAACTATGTAAAGGAGTTAGGTATATTACTAATTTAGAGCAGATAAGAAGAGAATTTGGCTTAAGTGTGGTAAATTGTGGATTTATCCGTGAGGGGGGGGGGCGGGCAGAGCGTGCGCGAGACCACGGATCGTCATAATGGACTTATGAAGTAATAATCATATTAAACTGGCCAGAGAATGTAGAGAACTGTATGGGAGGGGTGGAGAAACGGTTAATTATTCTCTAGCGTCTGGCTTTTGGGCCAGCCTAGGGATACTACATCTCTCTCTTACTCCCAGTCACTCGTACGAACGCGCTTTAAACCCCCTATTCACTCTATGTGTTCGCATCATATAGCCTCTCTCTTTTAGACCGAAAGGCGTATATGTGCGTATGTTAGCGTGTGTTTGCCAGAGGGTTGTCCATGGAATGAAATCCCGTGGCCCCGGCAAGGCATTAGTGTAGGAATGCGGGATGATATGCGGAGCATGCATAGCATGGACCGCAGGCGGCCAAACGGGAGGGGGACGGTCTGACCCCACTGTTCCCCCAGCCATTATATCCAGAGGTTTTGCCCACTCTGTCCTGCTCATTTCTAACTCATACTATCTGACTGTTTTGCCGCTTTACTGTGCATGTGTGTGTGTGCGCGCGCGCGCGAGCGCCGCCTCACCGCTGAACCCATGCTCTTCTGGCCCTGTCTAACCTTTTGTTTTTCACCCCCGTACTGTTGGAATCTACCTCCCGGGCGACACCGCAAGTGGGACAGATCTGTCGTTTCTCCCCTTGGCCACCGCGCGCTTACTCTCTCATAACAATCCTACATTCAGTTTTCACCGTATTCACACACAACTTTTCTGTACTCTTGTTTCCATTATTTTGATAAATCCCTACACTTGGTTTATAATAAATAAATACACGGATTTTTATCGTGAATACTTTATATATAGATTTTTTTTAAAAGGCAACTCCTATAATTATACTCCATGCAAATATATTCTTTTATTTTATTTATTTAACCTAAAGTGTTTAAAATAAAAATTAAAAAACAGCCTTTAGAAAATTAAATACATAAATAATGAATATTTTTTTTAAATTATATTTTTACTTTTTACTGCTGTCGTGATCCAGTCTAAAATTGAATTTTCATAGGAAATTCGTTTTAAGGTCCCCTGAGCACGAAAACATATTTTTGGCACACACTTTCTCTCACACACACGCACATACGTATTTAAAAAAAACGTTTCTTTTACATAGCACCCAATACCATTTTACACAATTCTCTTGTTACTCAGTAAATCGAGAGTTCAGTACAGGATTATTGTTGCCATTTTTCTCCATTTCATTGCCCGATCTTTAATATTACAATTTTCTATTTTTTTTTTTTTTTATTTACTTTCTCTCAATCCCAGTAAGAGGAAGTATTGTAATCGTGTCAAATTTTCGATAGACTTTCACTGGAAATATCCGTTTTGAGGTCCCCTGAATCCGAAAAAGTGGTTTCTAGCAAATGGTCTGTGTGTGTGTGTATGTATGTATGTATGTATGTGAACAGCATAGCGCGAAAACGAAAAACCGTAGGAAGTTGAAACTTCATATTCCGTTTAGATATCACCATGGGATCTGACACTACGTTATCTGTCGAAATTCCTCAACCGGAAGTACCACTTTACTAGTTGGATTTTTTACTTTTTTTGCGATTTTCTTAAAAAAATGACTCCGACAATTTTTTTTTAAACTTCGTACATCAACCACACATACAAAGAGCTACAACTTTTATTTGAAACATTTCGCTGGGAAAATGCATTGAAGGGCACTTTTGGGGGAGGGGTGGGGT